>CM076985.1:2205107-2217607 GCA_039105355.1 Benthosema pterotum | reverse complement strand
TTCGTTACCATCTAAACCCCTATCTATCTATCTATCTTTTTTTTTTTTTTTTATATATATATATATTTTGAAAAACCTTTGGGAATAGTTCAACGTGCCAATCTATTGACACATTGTGAGCTTGTAGACTGGTCATTTAAACCAGGAGTTTTCAACCAGTGGTCCGGGGACCACCAGTGGTCGTTGAGAGGGTTCCAGGTGGTCCCCAGCTAAGTTGTTCAACCAGATGTAACTCTTGAGAACGTAAAAATGAAACCAAATGGACCCTTGCGGGTCCATTTGTTTTCATTTTTACACTCTCAAGAGTTAAAATATTCATCATGTGAATTAGCCATTTTGTAATGTATGTTTTTGCTTGTTTTGTTTCCCAAATCCAGCCTGGCATTGTGGACAAAAGCAAAAGAAATCTTTAGTTTTGGGGTCTGTGGGGCTAAAATGTCCTCAAATGGTGGTCCGTGGCTCAAATCCTGAATAAATGGTGGTCCCTGGTGTCAAAAAAAGTTGAAAACCCCTGATTTAAACTATTGAAAATGTTTTTTTTCCTAACAGTTTAAAAAGGCAAAGAAAATAAGGGGTTCAGTGGTAACGAAAATGGTGCCCACTATGTTGACCAATCATCATCATTACGATGATGTCAGTTTACATGACAAACTCGCCATGTCGGTTATGATATATGATATATTACTTTATTGTCAGTTTGCACTGAAATTTGTCTTGCGGCACAGCAGCTTTGTATGCAACACATAGACACATTTGACAAGACGCAACAAAGGAACAGAAAAGAGAAAACAGTTACATGCATAGAAACCTATAAGGGCACAGAGCAATGATCACAGCTCACTTTAGTCCTGGACAAAGTCCTGATTTAGCCTCAACGTTGACTGATGGACAAAAGACCTCTTCAGTCTGACCTTATTGTATGCTGGAACGGCATATCTCCTTCCTGAAGGCACTAACCTATACTCTCCATTCAGCACTAGTGTTGCCACAGGTCCCGGATTTTCCTGATTGTCCCGGATTTTCATGGTCTGTCCAGGAAAAAATAAAATAAATCCTGGACACTTGAATGTCCCGGATTTTTATACATGGTCAAAAGTTTTTTTTTTTTCTTTTTTTTTTTTTCTAGAGACTAGAGACCGCAACTAACCTGACTTGCGTCACTCACAGTCTCATATCAGTATGATAGTCCTATTAAATTGTAGCGTGCCTGTACGTATACCAGTGTTGCCAACTTGGCACATTTGTCGCTATATTTACCTCTTTTCCAGACCCCCCTACCGCCAAAATGAGTGGAAAACTCCTGAATCTAAATCTGTCTATCTAAAGATAACTGAGATGAGAAAAATGAAAACTGCTCCAGAAAGAGTTGAAAATGAATGGTTAAGTAGCCTAATTATTAATCGGGTATGCAAAAGAGTAATAAAATAATGATAGCAGTAACATTTCAGTGTAAAAGTGTGATATATTTCTGGGTTAGATGTTTAAAGAGGTGCGTTGCTTCCGACCAAAAGGCCGATAATCGCCGCCGATAATAGGCCGCCGATTGGATGGTCAAAATGTCCAGGATTTTTGTCAGACACATGTGGCAACCCTATTCAGCACATGGCATGGATTGGAAGTGATATTCCTTGATAACCGAAGGATGCTGTTATCATACGTGGATGTATAGAGTCTCTGAAGTGGTTGTCCAACAATCTTTGAACAGATGTTAAGTTGTTGCAGCAATTGTGATTTTAAGGCTACAGACAGACTTCCAAACCAGGTGCTACTACAGTACTGAAGCACACTCATAATAACAGAAGTGAAGAACAAAAGAAGAATCCTTCTACTGGCACCAAAGGATCTTAAGCGGCGAAGAAAATAGATTCTTTGCTTTGTTTTCGTACACACAGATGATCTTTCCAGGACAGGAGATGATCTATTACTACCCCTAGGTGTTTATATGAACATACCTGGCTAATGTTTTCACCATGAATAGTAATGGGGGATCTGTGTGGTTTACATGATCTAGGCAGGAGGAGACATTGTTTAAACTAGGGGTTTTCAACCTTTTTCATCCCAGGGACCACCATTTATTCAGGATTTGAGCCACGGACCACCATTTGAGGACATTTTAGCCCCACAGACCCCAAATCTAAAGATGTATTTTGCTTTTGTCCACAATTCCAGGCTGGATTTGGGAAACAAAACAAGCGAAACATACATTCCCAAATGGCTAATTCAGATGATGAATATTTTAACTCTTGAGAGTGTAAAAATGAAACCAAATGGACCCGCAAGGGTCCATTTGGTTTCATTTTTTACGTTCTCAAAGAGTTACATCTGGTTAAGCAACTTAGCTGGGGACCACCTGGAACCCTCTCAAGGACCACTGTTGAAAACCCCTGGTTTAAAACCATTATGTAAATGTATTGCACTTTTGGTGTTTTGAACGTCTGTTATCTTGGAGTGAAATGGTGAGAATGCAGCACAAATCTTCCAATAATGTTCTTTCAGAGCGAATGTTTTTGTAGAATCTACAGTGCCAGGTTTTGAAATGGGTTGATTACTAATCAGTGATGGGCAAGTTACTGGGAAAATGTAGTAACCTACACTACTTGTTACTCTCGAAAAAATGTAGCTAAGCTACACAACAAGCTATCCCTGGTAAATTGTAGCAAGATACACTACAAGCTACATGACAAAAGTAGCTTGATGTAGCTTACTACATCAACACTAGATATATAAAAATATATATATCTGTACAACTTTCTGAATAATAATCATAATAATAAAATATTAATAAATGTGTATTATGTATATTAGAGGGATGTATATTTTAGGTTTTCTACCCATTAAAAATGAGCGGAATTTGAAAATGTGTGCGGGAAAATGTAGTAAGCTACAATCCTTGTTACTCAAAATAAGTAGTGTAGCTTTACTACAAGCTACTCGAAAATGTAGTGTAGCTTCACTACAAGCTATTCCCAGAACAAATGTAGTAAGCTACACTACAAGTTACGGGAAAATGTAGTTAAGCTATGTAGCTTAGCTACTTGTAACAAGCTACTGCCCATCACTGTTGATTACATTCTGTAACGTTAGGTAAACGGCATTACAGACGGGGAGCGATAGCGATAGACAGAACCACAAGCATCTTTTTTCCATTAGGCAGACTAGGCAGTTGCCTTGGGCGCCATGGGGGGGGGGGGGGGCGTTAATAAGCCTAATATGGATAAATACATTATACTTATCCTCTAATCATTTAAAACACATAATATGTTCTTTAGTTTAAAAATAGTTCATAATTGTATCCCCTTGGTGCCCTTTTACAGGAGATTTTCCCTGAAGCCTAGGGCTCCAAATTGCTTAGAAACGCCACTGCAGGCAGGTAGGCAGATAATGTTCAAATGAAGATTTATTCACTACACCAGACTCACAGGACACGGTGACAAACAAACTATAAACTGGCAAAGGAACACTGAACACAAAAAGGTTTAAATAGACAAGGCACGGGTGTAACAAAAACTACAATCAACACATGATAGGCTGACACTACAACAGGACACAGGTGAAATGCAAAGACTACTAATTACAGGACAGTATAGCTAGCAAACAAAAGCACAGACAGGAAACTACACAATAAAAGCACACAGTATGTGACAGATAATTGCTCAGTGTAAAACAAGAAGCTCACACAGTTGAGGGGTTTTTTAAACCTCAATTCTTTGTGAAAGAATAAGAGCCCTTTAATGACATTACTGAATGGTGAAATGTAAGACAAAAAAAAAACTTTACAAGTACCGTATTTTCCTCACTATAAGGCGCACCGGATTATAAAGCGCACCGCATTATAAGGCGCAGGGAGTAGAAGCTACTAGTTAACATAAAATAGAAGCTACTGCAGTCAAATGATCCATAATTATATAAGGCACTGGATTATAAGGCACAGTGTGGATTTTTGAGAAAATTAAAGGCTTTTAGGTGCGCCTTATAGTCCGGAAAATACGGTAACTGCAAAAAGCAGTCCCTTATGTAAGGGCGTTAATTGTTAAAGAGGGGATGCCGTGATTTTTGTATTTTTTCCCAATTTTGTACATGTTTAAGAGGTGACAGTAGACAGACCCCTTGGTGTGTTCTTTATGTGCAATGATGTCTTCCCTTTGTATTTAGGGTTTCTTCCTGGGGGCTGAACCTTTACAGTCAAATGTGCCAATGAAAATAACTTCAATATAGTGACATCATGTGCTCAGGCACTCCCCTAACTCCTCCCCCTTTATCATGCAACTAAAGCTGTGGGCGTGGTTTCAGTTCAGGTGGATCTCCACCCATCACCACCCACCAGGCAAACCAGGCATACTTAATTAACTGGCTGGGTGGAATCATAAAAATGACAGTTTAACAAACACTGTACACTTTTTGGGAATAAATCTTACTTTTCATATAATATTAATACCTGATAATCATGTTTTTAGGGTAGAGAAAAATCATGGCACTCATCTTTAATTGTAAGGGCATTAGTCCCAACACTGCTAAACATCTATATACAAGCTCTGTGTTCTTTGGCAACAGCTCAGCGACACACACACACACACACGCACACGCACACACACACACACACACACACACACACACACACACACACACACACACACACACAAAAACAGCCGATCTACAAGCTCACTGCGCCTTGCACTGCAAGGCTTTTTTTAAATAAAGGTTTTAAAAGTCCTTAAATTGTAACTTTATACATGTGCAGATGCCCTAGCCAGCACAGCCTAGCACAGTATTATTATAGTGAGAGGGCGTCAGCCCCAGGAAGGAGGACCCTACAAAGTTCCAAGGCGGCCTTTCTTTTTCGTATAATTGGCTCTCACTGACATTTGTGATACAACGCCACCATGTTGAACAGTGGTGACAACATTTTTTTCTGAAAGTGTACCAAATGAACCCTAACAGGTTCATTTGGTTCCATTTGTACGCTCTCAGAAAAAAAAAGAAGGCTCTGAAGAAATCCATTAACATGGCGAAATACGTATATCTTGATGATGTCATCAAGATGTGTTTCACCATCACCACCATTTTATCATGTCCACCCAGCACCTCTAGGGTATACTAAAAACACATTAGAATGTTGAAAATGGGTGGAATTCCCCTTTAACTGGAAGCACCACTGGAGTTGAAGTAGGGTTTTTTTTTCTAGAAGACAGACAGTCATATGGAGTTCCTTCTAGAAGATACAGACAGTCATATGGAGTTCCTTCTAGAAGATAGACAGTCATATGGGTTTCCTTCTAGAAGATACAGACAGTCATATGGAGTTCCTTCTAGAAGATAGACAGTCATATGGAGTTCCTTCTAGAAGATACAGACAGTCATATGGGGTTCCTTCTAGAAGATAGACAGTCATATGGAGTTCCTTCTAGAAGATAGACAGTCATATGGGATTCCTTCTAGAAGATACAGACAGTCATATGGGGTTCCTTCTAGAAGATAGACAGTCATATGGAGTTCCTTCTAGAAGATAGACAGTCATATGGGTTTCCTTCTAGAAGATAGACAGTCATATGGAGTTCCTTCTAGAAGATAGACAGTCATATGGAGTTCCTTCTAGAAGATAGACAGTCATATGGGTTTCCTTCTAGAAGATAGACAGTCATATGGAGTTCCTTCTAGAAGATAGACAGTCATATGGAGTTCCTTCTAGAAGATAGACAGTCATATGGGTTTCCTTCTAGAAGATAGACAGTCATATGAGGTTCCTTCTAGAACAGGGGTGGGCAATTATTTTTCCCAAGGGGCCAAATGAGATACATAAAATACTGTGGAGAGCCAAGACTAAAGTTTGAACTAAAGTCTGCTTAATATTAATCTAATTTCAAGATTAAAGTAGGCGTAACCATTTTGACACCATTTTGACACCAGGGACAGCGACCTCTATTTATTCAGTATTTGTGCCCCACAGACACCAAAACTAAAGATTTATTTTGCTTTTGTCCACAATTCCAGGCTGAATTTGGGAAACCAAACAGTCAAACTTCTACATTCTCTAGTGCTGTGGACTTGGGCTAATTCACATGGTGAATATTTTAACTCTTGAGAGTGTAAAAATGAAACCAAATGGACCCGCAAGGGTCCATTTGGTTTCATTTTTACGCTCTCAAAGAGTTACATCTGGTTAACCAACTTTCCATATTTAACTGGAACTCTCTCAAGGACCACTGATGGTCCCCGGACCACTGGTTTAAAACCCTTTCAGGGGCCGGTCAGAGCCAGCCAAAGGGCCGCATTTGGCCCCCGGGCCGCATAATGCCCAGGTATGTTCTAGAAGATAGACAGTCATATGGGATTCCTTCTAGAAGATACAGGCAGTCATATGGGGTTCCTTCTAGAAGATAGACAGTCACATGGAGTTCCTTCTAGAAGATACAGACAGTCATATGGGGTTCCTTCTAGAAGATAGACAGTCACATGGAGTTCCTTCTAGAAGATACAGACAGTCATATGGGATTCCTTCTAGAAGATACAGACAGCCATATGGAGTTCCTTCTAAAAGATACAGACAGTCATATGGAGTTCCTTCTAGAAGATACAGACAGTCATATGGGTTTCCTTCTAGAAGATAGACAGTCATATGAGGTTCCTTCTAGAAGATAGACAGTCATATGGGATTCCTTCTAGAAGATACAGACAGTCATATGGAGTTCCTTCTAGAAGATAGACAGTCATATGGGATTCCTTCTAGAAGATACAGACAGTCATATGAGGTTCCTTCTAGAAGATAGACAGTCATATGGAGTTCCTTCTAGAAGATACAGACAGTCATATGGAGTTCCTTCTAGAAGATACAGACAGTCATATGAGGTTCCTTCTAGAAGATACAGACAGTCATATGGAGTTCCTTCTAGAAGATAGACAGTCATATGGAGTTCCTTCTAGAAGATAGACAGTCATATGGAGTTCCTTCTAGAAGATAGACAGTCATATGGAGTTCCTTCTAGAAGATACAGACAGTCATATGGGGTTCCTTCTAGAAGATAGACAGTCATATGGAGTTCCTTCTAGAAGATAGACAGTCATATGGGGTTCCTTCTAGAAGATAGACAGTCATATGAGGTTCCTTCTAGAAGATACAGACAGTCATATGGGATTCCTTCTAGAAGATACAGACAGTCATATGGGATTCCTTCTAGAAGACAGACAGTCATATGGGGTTCCTTCTAGAAGACAGACAGTCATATGGAGTTCCTTCATAGAAGACAGTCATGTCCTCTGTTACGTCTCACCCAGCAGCCTCCTCAGATTTCTCTGCACCTGTAGAACACAGACAAGAACCCAACCTGTAAAACAACAAACAAACCGCCACGTTCTCACTTTGAACGTTGTGACCTTATAGAGCGACTATTTTGGGTCTACATTTTATGTCATGAAAGTTACTATAGAAATAAAGTTATTATAATTATTATTATCAGGATGAACATGTTGTTGGGCAGTGTGGACTAACCTTCTCTAGGGTGAACAGGATGAACTAACCTTCTCTAGGGTGAACAGGTTGGTGAACAGGTTGGTGGACAGTGTGAACTAACCTTGTCTAGGGTGAACAGGTTGGTGGACAGGGTGAACTAACCTTCTCTAGGGTGGACAGGTTGGGGGACAGGGTGAACTAACCTTCTCTAGGGTGAACAGGATGGTGGACAGTGTGAACTAACCTTCTCTAGGGTGAACAGGTTGGTGAACAGTGTGAACTAACCTTCTCTAGGGTGAACAGGTTGGTGGACAGTGTGAACTAACCTTCTCTAGGGTGAACAGGTTGGTGGACAGTGTGAACTAACCTTCTCTAGGGTGAACAGGTTGGTGGACAGGTTGGTGAACTAACCTTCTCTAGGGTGAACAGGTTGGTGAACAGTGTGAACTAACCTTCTCTAGGGTGAACAGGTTGGTGGACAGTGTGAACTAACCTTCTCTAGGGTGAACAGATTGGTGGACAGTGTGAACTAACCTTCTCTAGGGTGAACAGGTTGGTGGACAGGGTGAACTAACCTTCTCTAGGGTGAACAGGTTGGTGGACAGTGTGAACTAACCTTCTCTAGGGTGAACAGGTTGGTGGACAGTGTGAACTAACCTTCTCTAGGGTGAACAGGTTGGTGAACAGTGTGAACTAACCTTCTCTAGGGTGAACAGGTTGGTGGACACTGTGAACTAACCTTCTCTAGGGTGAACAGGTTGGTGGACAGGTTGGTGAACAGGTTGGTGAACAGTGTGAACTAACCTTTTCCAGGGTGAACAGGTTGGTGGACAGGGTGAACTAACCTTCTACAGGGTGAACAGGTTGGTGAACAGGTTGATGGACAGTGTGAACTAACCTTCTCTAGGGTGAACAGGTTGGTGAACAGGGTGAACTAACCTTCTCTAGAGTGAACAGGTTGGTGGACAGGGTGAACTAACCTTCTCTAGGGTGAACAGGTTGGTGGACAGTGTGAACTAACCTTCTCTAGGGTGAACAGGTTGGTGAACAGGGTGAACTAACCTTCTCTAGGGTGAACAGGTTGGTGGACAGCTCTCTGTACATCTGTGCGCTGATGTCCGCCTGCGATCTGTGCTTCACCACGCTTCAACAGCAGGACACAAGATGGACTCAGTTAATAGCACACTCACTCATAGACCTCTGTTAGTTTTTGCATTTCGGTGAGGCCAATGAAATGAGCCCTTCTCACTGTCCAATGCCAACACTGCATATGAGACAAATATACAGCATATATATTTGAATGCAAAAGTACTAGAAACAAGCAAAATAATCTGTCCGTGGGATAAGTGAATTGTACTTGGTAAGAATTCTTGTAATTAGAAATATGTTCTAAAAACAAGGTTGATAACCTTAATACAATCTTAATACAATTTTCCATAAAATTTTCTCTTGGTTGCCAGATCGTTTTACTCAGGAAATACATACTCTCCCATGGAAACCAGCGAGTTTAACCTCTGCTCCAGAGCCACTATCTTGAAGGCCATGTAACAGGAGGACACCAGCAGAACGCACACTCTGTAAGGACGCACACACAAAAACCACAACAACACAAAACACATAATAAACATTAACGTCCTGTGGTCGGTGGCCCACTGATTTGTCCTGGTGGTTGTGACATGTACTGTATAATGAAACATATTAACCAGGGTTTTTATAGTTAACTAAAACTGACGAACAAACGATGACTATATATATATATATTATATATATATATATATATATATATATATATATATATATATATATATATATATATATATATATAGATATAGATATAGATATAACTAAACTATAACTGCATTGTAGTTTCACAAAACTAACTAAAACTAACTGAAATCATACTCAAAATACCCTTTGTTTTTTATACATACAGTATTTATCAATATGTATATGACTTTCAGACATTTATAATATAAACTTTATAAACTCTTTTTATAGCAGTTTTCAGCATCATATGGTACCAGACGATACCAAAAAAAGTACAAAAAAGTACGGTATGAAAAAAAAAAACTGAAACTAAAACTAAAACTAACTAAAACTAAAACGTTTTACAAAAATAAAAACTAAATAAATAAAATCCATAACTATACAGTAATAACCCTGCCATCAACACAGTCTGGCATCCAAAAAAACACTTACAAATGACAAACAATGAAAGTGTTACTCACAGAAATAAATAGATCAGCAGAAGGGTTTGCAGAGACATGGCCTGTGCAGATCTGTCTTTGTGCGTCATCTTCACCGGCCCTGTGAAGGAAACACGAAAAAAACACATCAGAAAACATACTCCGGCGGGCGGGCACGCCTGGCACCGTCCTAGCGGTCCAGGCAATTTGGCTGGCACTCCAGCGTGACAGTGTGCCGTGGGTTCGAGTCCCGGCGATTAGGGATGGAGCTCATTATTTTCGATTCACGACAATCACTTTATTGATCAGGCTTATCGAAGCGGGTTCTGAACAAGCATTTGAATTTGGAAAGACAATAAATTCTGAACAGGAGCAGTATCTTTTAGCAGGGCCTTCAAATACAGTACATTTCAAGCAATTATCAATGAAATAATATTATACCAACTGTTAACTGCTTGATTTGGGTATGATCACTTAAAAGTGCATTGCTGTTTAACCCACTTTGTACTGGCATTAGATTGTACATCTAGTTTCTGGCCCTAGATTGCAGTTTCCAGCACTAGATTCTAATTTTTCTAAACCCCTAGAATTGTCTGTGTTCGGCAGGTTGCGGAGGACCCCCCCATCTGAAAATATCCCATGGAGGGACCCCCCCAGAAACAAAGATTGGAGTTAAACCTTTGCTCAGACAGAAGATAATATTCAAAGATTTGCACCACGTTTTAAGGATTTCCCAAAAATAGCAGACCTACAAGCTCATATCGCGCCACCGAGTGGCGCGATATGAGCTTGTAGATCTGCTATTTTTCAATAGTTAAAGCTAGTTAATGCTTGAAACACCCAAATGCGTTCATTACGCAGTGGATTAAACGGACAGTGCTGGTCGTCAGGTATCAGGAATACCAGAGAACTCGGGCCGACGGGAATTGTGTGGAGAAGCTGGCACAAGTCCGTGGAAAGGTCCGACCCCCAAAAGATCCGTACTCAGAGAGAATAGTTAGTTACGTAGTGATCTAGTGTCAACTGTTTTTTAGGTTCTTGTATATTATTTAGAGCTGCCAATCGATTAAAAATTGTAATCGCGATTAATCGCATGAATGCCCATAGTTAATACTTTGATTAATCGCAATTCTAAATATACCTTAAATTAGTGTTTTTCAAGAATATTCATATCAAGGTCAATTATTTATTCTTCATTTGAGCCACAGACCACCATTTGATGACATTTATTTAGACTTCCAGACCTAAATTAAAGAATTTGTCAACAATTTGATGTTTGTATCATTAGGAGCGAACATGCACATTTTGTACAAGGTTTTCTGCATTCTCTAATTGTGTAGACTTATTTTAAAGTAACTTAACTGATTCAGATATTAAACAATTATTCACCTGCATTTGGCAAAATTTAACCAAATAGACCCACTTGGCCTTTGGTTTTACTGTGAGTTAATCTCGCACTAAAAAAATTAATCGAGTTAACTCACGGCTGAGTTAACTTGCGATAAACTAGTTAATGCTGACAGCCTTAATATTATTATATTAAGTTATTATATTATTGTCTACGCAACTACAGAATGTAGAAGAACAATGGTCATTTTGATATCATCTCTATACAAAAAAGGTCTAAAATAAATTGTAAACTGGTCTTGTGCAATTTCTAAGTCTACACAACTAGAGAATGTAGAAGAATAGATTAAATTGTAAACTGATTCCTCAATAAACAACATGTTTCTTCTCTATACTCTATACTCTATACTCTTCTCTATAAAAAAAAAAAAAAAAAAAAAAAGTCTTAAAAACGTCTTTGAGGTCCGGGTCCTGGGCGGGGGTCTCTTCCCGATTGGTGCGGGTTCTCTGCACCGGCCCAAGTTCTCCTGTCTCGCTTTTAGGCCGACATGTTTTGTTCCAGCACGGATGATTACTTTTATTTATCGACCGTTTCTTGTCTTGATTGTTTAAACATGACATCATGGGCAGCTGTGCTCCAGAGAATTGATGGAGAGCATAACCTTTGGGCTTGACAAGTATAGCATATTGAGAAAGATTATTTACAATGCATAATTGTATCCATAAAAGTAAATGACAAGACAAAAAACATAGGTCTACTTTTGCCCCAAATATATTCTAGATGTGAGAAGTGGGGGGGCGCCGTCCCCCCTGCGTCCCCCCTCCACTACACCCCTGTTGACAACACCCAAAGCTTGTAAAGAAATAAACCTCTGTCGAGGCAGTGACACAGAATCAGCCCACCAGTAGGTTCCAAACTGCCGCTTGGTTTTATACCCTGCATTATGTGGCCCTCTAGCGACCTCCTGTGGACATTTCTAGTGAATGCACTGTATGGCAAATTTCTGGTTGGAGTGCATTTGTGCATACAGCAGGGGTGGGCAATTATTTTTTCCCAAGGGGCCAAAGGAGATACATGAAATATTGTGGAGGGCCAAGACTAAAGGCTAAACTAAAGTCTGCGTAATATTAATTCATTTTCAAGATAAAAGTAAGAGTAAGACCAACCATTTTGACACCAGGGCCCTCTACTTATTCAGTATTTTGAGCCACGAACCACCATTTGATGACATTTTAGCCCCACAGATCCCAAAACTTTCTTCAAGATTGCTTTTGTTTTTGTCCACAATTCCAGGCTGGATTTGGGAAACAAAACAGGATAACAAAAATGCCCATTCTCTTACATTCTCTGATTGAATGTGTAGACTTTGGGCTAATTCAGATGATATTGGGCTAATATTTTAACTCTTGAAAGTGTAAAAATGAAACCAAATGGACCCGCAAGGGTCCATTTGGTTTCATGTATACACTCTCAAAGAGTTACATCTGGCTAACCAACTTTCCATATTTAACTTGGAACTCTC
>CM076985.1:2180107-2200107 GCA_039105355.1 Benthosema pterotum | reverse complement strand
TCGGATTAATCACTAGGGGTGGGACGATTCGCTTACCTCACGACACGATACAATATCAATTTTTGGGGGTTCTGAATCGATTTATATTGTGATTCTCAGTTATGATGCGATTCGATTTGATACATCGATGCGTCACATTTTGCCCCACAAATTACTGTGCTTTTATTATACTAGAACAAGGGGGATTCCGCCCATTTTCCCAAGATTTTTTCTGAGAGGGTACAAATGGAACCATTTGTGGTTCCATTTGTACGCTCTCAGAAAAAAAAGGTCATACAAGAAAAATATACAAACAACTTGATTCATCAAGTGTTTCACCATGTCAATGATTTCTTTCAGACCTCCATTTTAGGCCTGATGAGGTCAGTCTTTCTGACATGAACATAAATCTCAAAAACATCGATCTTGAACCTGGCGATTCGATGTTGATATCATGGCATTAAGATTAAGATTTATTCATCACAGCTTCAAAATGAACTAATCATGATTAATCACCATTGGAACTATCCTGTCCAACATATGCCACGTTTTTCCTGTGTATTGTTGTGAAAATGGAACGATAAATGATAAAGATAAACGATAAAAAAAACACACAACACAGTCTTTCCACTCCTCCACTGAACATTGTATGGGAGAAAATGGATATGACATGGGGTGGCCCAAAAGAAATCAGTATATTGCCAATATATTATGCAATTATTAATGCCATCATATCAATACGGTGTGTATATATATATATATATATATATATATATATATATATATATATATATATATATATATATATATATATATATAGAGAGAGAGAGAGAGAGAGAGAGAGAGAGAGAGAGAGAGAGAGAGAGAGAGAGAGAGAGAGAGAGAGAGAGAGAGAGTGTGTACAAATGCAACCAAATCATTTGGTTCCATTTGTACACTCTCATTTGGTTCCATTTGTACACTCTCATAAAAAAGAAGCGTCTAAAGAAATCCATAAACATGGTGAAAACACACCCTGATGATGTCATCAAGATGTTTCTTCAGACCTCCATATCTTGGGAACACAGCATGGGGGGAACTTTTTTTTAATATCATGTCCACATGACATCTCTAAGGTATATAAATGACACATTAAAATGTTGAAAATGGGTGGAGTTCACCTTTAAAGCCTTTGATGAAGCCTTTCATCCATCTTTGGATTCTGATCAGTATTCAAACATTAATTTGTTTTGGTGCTGCTATATAAATATTTGAGGTTTTTCAAGTTTACAACGTGCATTGCTGAACAAAACCTAACCAAAAGCGCCGTCTTACCCGCTCGCATGTAGTCGAGATCACCAGCGCGTTGGGAACTAAGATGGCCGTTTTAGTCTTTTTGATGAGAGTCACAGAGTGCACTGGAATAGCAATCTGGAGAGGGAAAGTAAACACTTCATTATTGAAGTAGTTATTGGTATATTATATATATATATATATATATATATATATATATATATATATATATATATATATATATATATATATATATATATATATATATATATATATATATATATATATATATAATAAGGCTGTTGAAAATAGTTAATTAATGGGATTAAATTAATTTTGTTGATTAATCTGATTAAAAATTTTAACGCAATTAACTCATGTGCACACTGACTCAACCCACTGAGCATTTTCTCATTGAAAGAAATGGGTAGAGCAGGGTTTTACAGAGACTTATAGCTGTGTCTCCCTGTAACCAGAGCCATAGAGTATAGCTGGAGGATCTACAAGCATTGAGGGCTTGTAGATCGCCTATTTTGATAAATATTTTAAAGATATATGGTTATTTTTTTCACAGATTCTGTTGTTTTTTTCGGAAAACATGCATATTTTGGACATAGTTCGAATGGTGATTAATCATGATTAAATTAATTTTGAAGCTGTGATTAATTTGATTTTAATCATTCAACATCCCTAATATATATATATATATATATATATATATATATATATATATATATATATATATATATATATATATATATATATATATATATATATATATATATATTAGGGATGTTAATCGACACATATTTGGAATGTCGACGTGTCGGGCCCCATTTTCGATTTGTCGTCGATTTTTTTTTTTTTTTTTTTTTTTTTGCTGTGCAGCAGTTGAAAACACACTTAACACAGTGCTTCCCTTTAAACTAAAGCACCAAGTTCGTAAGCTGTACCCATTTCATTTAGAATGTGCATCAATGAAAACGAAACTTTATATTGCGATCAATAAACATGAGTTTATTAAACAATAAACATGTCACGTTACGTAACAGTAAGCCTAAGCCGTATAGGCAGCAGCAGCAGCCGCTTATATAAGTAGTGGACGCTTCACAAATTAAAACGTCGGACACCTGGTGCCAAATAACAGTCAGTAGCCTAAACATGGCAAAAATAATATATACTGTATATGTTAAGGAAAATGCAGTATCATACAAAATCAACAAAAAGTAACCTATGCTTGCAGCTGTTCCAAAATAAAGGACACAGCGCTATCATATTAAATAAAACAGGTAGTAGGCCTATATGCGCCATTATACGTACCGGCAATATTCCAACTTTAATTACAATCCAGAAACTTTTTTTTTTTCGCCAAAGCCTCAACAGCTAGTCAGTGACATTGCACATGAATGAATACGAAATTAAATGATTCAGTCAGTCATCCCTATTCCCCAAGGCCGCGGTGCCACGGTTTACATTTAACAATTAGGTAACTTGACAATCAACAAACTTTGGCCTGGAGATCAATAAAACAAAAAATAAATAGCAGCTTGGTGTTTGTGTCACATTTTAGACTAGCTTAAACCACCGAATCATTTTTGTTCAAAAACAAAAGCATGTCTACGTGCTCGGGGGTAAGGCGAGTGCGGAGCCGATTTAATATCAGCCCCGCAGTAGAGAAAACTCTCTCTGCTGGCACAGACGTTGCGGGGACGCACAGGTAGCCCCTTGCCAAGCGTGACAGTCTGCGGTACCTTTTTTCGTGTAGTGCCCACCACAGACCTGGGTCTTGTGCAGGAGAGATGGCATCCTCTCCTACGTAACGCTCCATCTCGGCCTCAACAGACAGAGGCGCCTCCTCGGCGAAATATTCATTCCCGAAGAAGTCAATCATTGCGTCCGCCTGTTTAGCTTTCTTTTCGGTGGGTCCAGCGGCTGCTGCTGCTGCCGCCGCCGCCGCCGCCGCCTCCTCCTCCTCCTCCTCCTCCTCCTCCGTGGAAGCTGGCCTCGCCGGGAGATTTGACAAGAGAGCAGTGACATGTTCTCGGACGGCCGCTCTCATCGCATCGGTGGTGAACTTTAGGTGTTTGTGCCGGGGGTCCAAAAAAGAAGCGATCATAGCCGCCTTCTTTGAGACAGACTGGATTTGGTCTGGCCCGTCCTCCAGGTCCATTCGAGAGCGGAGAGAATCTCCCACCTTGGTCTTGAATTCTCTCACTTTCTCACTGTCATCTGGTCCCAGCTGCAGATCCTGATGAAATAATACTCTATTAATATTAACAGTAACAGTTCGCAATGCCTAATGTGCCACCGCGCCATTGCGAACTGTATAGTATACAGTAGCCTATGTGATAGAACGACCTACACAAAAAATAGCTTATTAGGGCCCGAGCACTGCAAAGCAAGTGCGAAGCCCTATTGATTCCGCAATGTTTATTCTTTGTTTCTTTCTTAACCGAAGTAAATCGCGTTTTTCGGCCGCATAACGTACACGAAAAGTTGCTAAAGTTGGCACGCACGTTCCTAGTGGCGTAAATTTACGTATGGTAAAATTGTTAAAAGTGGGCGTGGCCTAATTGTGCAACAGCGCCCCCTAGAAAACTTCGTGCCTCAAGCCCCACCATACGTTTTGACGTACATCAACGAAAATCGGCACGCACCTGTATCATGTCGCAACTTAAAAAAAAGTCTCTTGGTGCCGCGTCCGAAACCGAACAGGAAGTCGGTTATTTCAAAATAAAGGCTGCGTTTTGGTGCAATTTAGGCCATTTCCACATGTCGCATTTTGGCGAACTTGTCGGAGCAGGGGGGTCCGTTCGGAAAAAAAATCGCTCGGCAAGCAGAAAAGACGTTGACGATGAAAAGTTATTAAAATCGTGAGTTTTCGTAAAATGGCGCCACCATGGTGGAGCGCCAAACTTCGCCGCCAAACAGGAAGTGGTACTTGCACCTGATTGGTCGATACTATTTCCTGCCATAACTCCTCAATGCTATGTCATAGAGACATATGGGTGGTAGCGATGGACTGGGTGACGAGTCCCTGACACATCCCTGACGTTGATTGGTGTAACTTAGCCCCACCCCCTCCTCTGATTGGTCGATACTATTTTCTGCCATAACTCCTCAATGCTATGTCATAGAGACATATGGGTGGTAGCAATGGACTGGGTGACGAGTCCCTGACGCGTCCCTGACGTTGATTGGTGTAACTTAGCCCCGCCCCCTCCTCTGATTGGTCGATACTATTTTCTGCCATAACTCCTCAATGCTATGTCATAGAGACATATGGGTGGTAGCAATGGATTCGGTATTGAGTCCCTGACGTTCTGATTGGTATCGACCAATAAGAAGAGGGGCCCCGCCTCCTGTACTTGCACCTGATTGGTCGATACTATTTTCTGCCATAACTCTTCAATGCTATGTCATAGAGACATATGGGTGGCAGCATTGCACTGGGTAATGTGTCCCTGACGCGTCCCTGACGTTGATTGGTGTAACTTAGCCCCGCCCCCTCTTCTGATTGGTCGATACTATTTCCTGCCATAACTCCTCAATGCTATGTCATAGAGACATATGGGTGGCAGCATTAGACTCGGTATGGCGTCCCTGACGCGTCCCTGACGCGTCCCTGACGTTGATTGGTGTAACTTAGCCCCGCCCCCTCCTCTGATTGGTCGATACTATTTCCTGCCATAACTCCTCAATGCTATGTCATAGAGACATATGGGTGGCAGCATTAGACTCGGTATGGCGTCCCTGACCCGTCCCTGACGTTGATTGGTGTAACTTAGCCCCGCCCCCTCTTCTGATTGGTCGATACTATTTCCTGCCATAACTCCTCAATGCTATGTCATAGAGACATATGGGTGGTAGCCTTAGACTCGGTATGGCGTCCCTGACCCGTCCCTGACGTTGATTGGTGTAACTTAGCCCCGCCCCCTCTTCTGATTGGTCGATACTATTTCCTGCCATAACTCCTCAATGCTATGTCCTAGAGACATAATGGTGGTATCATTGGACTATGTTTTGGCTCCTTGTGACTTAGCCGCGTCCCCTTTTCTGATTGGCCGATATTTGCCCGAAAATTGCACGATCGAGGGCCCGTTAATCGCTGCTTGCAGCTTTAATTTAGTATTAATTTCACATTTTACCTGGAGAGCAGAGTTGCTGTGATTGGATACACGGTTGAGATCGACACCTCTTTTTCCCCGCATACTGCCGTGGTGGCTGTTTTTAGAGCACGTAGAACGGGCAGCAGCTCTTCGATAAGGTGCCAATTTGCATCAGTAAGCTCCAGCGTTCGCGCATCTGAGAGTGAAGTGACGTTGCGATCTGACAGTACCGAGGACACGGGCCATCTCTGTTCCAGTAAGCGCTCGAACATGTCATAGGTAGAATTCCATCTAGTCTTGCAGTGTTGGATTAGGCGGTGGTCTTTTTCAACTAGGTCTCCAGGTCGCTGCCTGGCCTTCAGTGCTTCCGTCGCCACGGTGCTGTGATGAAAATGGGAGACGAGACGTGCTGCGGCCCCGATGGCACTCGTGATCGCTGCCACTTGTTTGAAGCCGTCAGTGATAGCTAACTGGAGTGTGTGTGCAAAGCATCGATGAGACTCCCACACCAGGAAACGAGTGTGTGCCAACACAATATTAGTTGCATTATCATGGACGCAGACGTTCACTTTGCCGGCTATGCCCAAGTTTCAACTGCAGCCTGCAGGACATTTGATAGATTTTCTGCAGTATGTCGCTCTGGCATGGCACGTGTCTGTAGAATGGCACTCTTCATCCCCCAGTCTTCAAAGAAGTGAGCGGTTATTGTCACATAGGACTCTGTAGTCAAAGCTGTCCATGCATCAGTGGTAAGGGACACGTCCGTAGCTTTACTCAGAATCTTACGGAGTGATTCGGCCAGGTGATGGTATCTTCGCTCCAGTCGTTTTGTCATTGTTTGGCGACATGGCACAGCAAACCCTGGTTCAGTGAATGCCATCACGGCACGAAAGCCTTTCCCCTCGATAAAACTAATTGGCAAGGTATCTTCAGCAATCATATTTTCAGCAAATTGGTGAGGGTTTCAGCCCGTTGAGTGTCACAATGGCGATGCTGCACTGTGAAGCTGTCCATGCTGGTCTGGCCTTTCTTCGGCAAATGCTGCCGATGATTGCAATTTATGTGAGTTGTCATCATAGTTGTCGAGGAGTGGTATGCATATTTTTTGCCGCACAGTTTGCATTGCACACGTTTGTTGTCCTCGATCTTAACAAAAAAATCCCACACAACACTTTTACCGGTACTTGAAGCTGCCATATTTTCGCGCTGTATACTTGGCGTGGGGAAGCAGGAACTTTGAACTTACGCAGCCACGGCAGTGTTGCCAACTCTGTACATTTTCACTATATTATTTAGCTTTTTTCCAGACCCCCCTAGCGCCAAAATTAGTGGAAAAACTCCTGGTGGAAAATCTAGTGCTTTTTTGCTGGCGAGCTGCGTTGCTGGGCTGCTGTTGCTCCTGGTACATTTTGAAAGTGCCACTAGTACATCTTGGATTTTGTCAGTTGGCAACACTGAGCCACGGCACACGGGAGGAGGAGGAGGACGAAGCACAGACATGTTCGCTCTCTACAGTGATATAGTAATAACCGAAATAAGCAATTCTCTTCCCTTGAAAACAGTAACATTATAACGTTTTTGAACAAGACATTACAAAGAAAACAAAATAAAAATCATTAATATAAAAAAAGAAAAAAGGGGCGATTTTTCGACTTGTACTTTTTTGTGTCGACATGAGCACGTGTCGAAAATCGTCTCGATTTCCGACTTTTTTTCACATCCCTAATATATATATATATATATATATATATATATTAAAGCACGGCTTTACGGAGATGTATAGCTGTGTGTCTCCCTGTAACCAGAGCCATAGAGTATAGCTGGAGGATCTCCAAGCATTGAGGGCTTGTAGATCACCTATTTTGATCAATATTTTAAAGTTAATGTTGAAATCCTGTGCAGGAAAACATGGCATATTTTGGACATAGTTCGAGTGGTGATTAATCATGATTAAATTAATTTTGAAGCTGTGATTAATTTGATTAAAAATTTTAATCATTTAACAGCCCTAATATATATATATATTATATATATATATATATATATATATATATATATATATATATATATATACACATACACATATATATATATATATATATATATATATATATATATATATATATATATATATATATATATATATATATATATATATATATATATATATATATATATATATATTTATTTATTTATTTATTTTTTATCCCACAATTTTGTAACCCCTTTTTCACCCAGTGCCAATTCCTAATGTGATCCTGGGCTCTACACACCCCCAACCCCCCCACCAACCTGGGGAGGCAGCGGACTGGCCTCATGCTTCCTTCAATGCATGAGGAATCCTAGCTGCCTTCTTTTCACCTGACAGGGGGGCAGTAGTTTCCCTGGTTGGACATACCGTGTGGAAGAAACACGTTATTCCAACCATCAGGGGCCCTGGCCTATGCCATGTTTTTGTGAGGGTATCTACCCTAGGGGACACGATGTAAACTCCACACAGAAACACCCTTTCGCCAACCCCGCCTCGGGTATGGGCTAGAGCATTCACTTGTCGACTAGTTGCCCCTTCGACTAGTTGCCTAGTTTACTAGTCGACTAGTCGACTAGTTGTTAATGCACCAGGTATTAAAAACAATTATATTAAAAAAGAAAAAAGATGGGGGCAGGAAAGGGGAAGCCTTGCCCCTGACCTCCTGGGCGCCCGGCACTTGTTTTAAGCCAGGGGCAGACCCTACTCGAAGCCAAGCACCTTTCTGGGGCAGAGGCGAGCGTCGCGCTCTTATTAATATAATGTTTGTTATTGTAAAAGGAAAACTACACTGGTGACTATAATCCAGCTAAGATTTATGTTGTAACACTAAAACAATATTAATGATAAAAATAATAATACCTCAGTTTTTATTGATTTCTTATCGACTAGTCGACTAGTAAAAACGAGTTCGACTAGTGGTTTTACTTATTGACAATCGACTAGTCGACTAGTTGGTTAAAGCCCTAGTATGGGCACTGATGACGCGGAGGAGCAGACACGCCGCCAGCACCCACAGCAGCTCCCCTAGCGGGAATTGAACCCAGGACCTTCTAGCTGTGAGGCGACAGCACTAACCACTGTGCCACATGTGCCCCCCGGTCATATTGCATTTGTTAAAATTTGAGTTAAAGTCCCCTCTAACTCAAATTTTAACCCACCCGTTTTCAACATTTTCCTGAGTCTGCAAATTTTGTGAACCAAATTTAATGACATTGTAAAATGTTGAAAATGGGTGGAATTCCCTGCTAGCAGTTTAACCTACTGTAGCTCTAAATTGGATTCGTAATTATTAGTCTTTCTACACAGCAATACGTACCATTCAAAAACAAGTATTTTGTTTGAACAGAGGAATTAGTTAGTTCAGGCGTTTTCAACAGGTGGTCCGAGGACCACCAGTGGTCCCTGAGATGGTTCCAAGTGGTCCCCAGCTAAGTTGGTTAACCAGATGTAACTCTTGAGAACGTAAAAATGAAACCAAATGGACCCGCAAGGGTCCATTTGATTTCATTTTTACGCTCTCAAGAGTTAATATATTCATCATCTGAATTAGCCCAAATCTACACAACTAGAGATCTACTATATTTGCCTCTTATGTTTACGAAATCCAGCCTGGAATTGTAGATAAAAACAGAAGTTTTTTTTTTCTTTAGTTTTTGGGTCTATGGGGGTAAAATGTCATCAAATGGTGGTCCGTAGCTCAAATTCTGCAGAAGTGGTGGTCCCTGGAGTTAAAAAGGTTGAAAACCCCTGAGTTAGTTACATACAGTATACATACAGTATACACAGTATACATACTGTTACATACAGTATACAACTGAGTTTCTACGCTATCATATAGTAAACCCACCTTGGTGTCTCTGCCGAACACTTTGGAATGAAAACAGATCCAGTTGTCTGAGACAAACATTTTGCCCTGGTACAAGATGTCTTTCTGCAGCGCACACGTGTAGCCTGTTGAATCGCATGCATGCGCGCACACACACACACACACACACACACACACACGCACGCACGCACGCACGCACACACACGCACAAAAACACAAACAGCAGTCATATACATTTTTCAGCCTATATATATAAAATCCTGACTATATTTAACTTAAGTAATACGTAATAAGAAAAAAGAAAATAATTACTTACTTTGTTTGAGAAACTCATCTTTGCTTAATTCCTTGAATAACTTATGAAACTGTGCGTTTGGCTTTGATGTCTAAAACAAAGAATGAACAAACACATTTTATTTAACACCGTGAGGCCCTGGAATGCTGGGCTTGACATGATAGGCAAACTTTCTGGCAAAATAGACATTTGACATGGAAACATCACGTTCATCAATACTATAACTAAGCAAATGTCTGTCTGTCTGTCTGTCTGAAACATGCATAAGTCTTCACTGACTACAGCAATCATTCTGAGTTTTCACACGCTGATTGAACATAACATTAGGAAGAGACTGACGAAGCCCTTATTTCAAATGAACACGTCCTTGATTAATAATGAATTTATTTGTGCGTGTAAATTTCCCCATTAAGTTTATATGGGAAAGTCCGACGGGCCCCCTAACGTTACACAAATCACAGGCCACCATTATCGCTGTTACCCCACTGCCATATTTCCACTGCTACACCAGCACCGGAACAAATGGTGACCCATACAATTTTGCTCTGGCTATACTGTGGCATGCGCAGTGCACACGAGCCACCCTCATTACTCATTTCCTCCATGTTATCCAACCTGCAACAGCTTTCGCTAAACTTTGGGACGTATCGTTGCATCTCTGTATGTATTTATAGTTTCGATTTAACACAGCCTACTGTCCATATTATGTTGGCTCAGGCTGCGGGCTGGAACGTTAATTCACCCGTTTTATCGACACAGAATAAACTTCTGATACACTTTACTTGACGCGATGTTGGAGCAGCAGGAGGAAGGCACTGGATTTACGCTATGTGAAAGGAGCGACAGACACCCACTTTATATAGTGATCCAGGCTATAGTCTTCTTGGGAACTGTTGAACTGAACATGTGTTCGAACTGGAAGATATTAGTTTGCTTTCGCTGTCACTTTTTACCCACACGTGTGACAAGGAAACGTGTGTGTGTGTGTGTGTGTGTGTGTGTGTGTGTGTGTGTGTGTGTGTGTGTGTGTGTGTGTGTGTGTGTGTGTGTGTGTGTGTGTGCGTGTGTTTTTGCTACATGGTGGGGACAGACATCTGACAACACAGTCACCGTCAGGGGACCCAAATCCTGGTGGGGACCAAAAACACGGTCCCCACCAGGATTTTCATTTAAATCAACATAAAAACTGTTGCTGATGTTGTATTCAGCCGGGAGGCGTACCTGGGAGCTCATACATATGAGCCTCATAGGCCACCATCCACCTATAGCCTCTACAACATGCCTGGTGCTGATATTTTGGGGTTTTTAAAAAGGTCCCCACGAGGGGATCCATCTGACAAGTGTGTTTAAAGTGTGTTAAAATCCCGCCGCCCTGGTGGCCAAAACCATGCAACTGCAGAAGTGTGTGAAAGTGTGTGTATTCACACACTTCACACACTCCTGTAGCCAATCATATGGCGTGCTGCCCATCACGTGCCACTTTTAGCCAATCAAACCGCAGTACTCTCCACAACAAGGAAGGAAGAACTGAGCAGTAGAGAATCTGCACATTTAAGCCTGGAGACAGTACAGAGTCTGACCGAGACGAGAGGAGAAGTCTGCTGAAGGTAACTTTCAAATGATTTGTTTCTACAGTTCAACTAACTATTAGAATGTGACACATTTGCTGAATGTGTTGCATTGTAACACTTAGAATGTCATTTAGATACCATTTAGACACTGCTGACCAGAGCCTTAGATATGTTTTGTAAACTCTGTTCACTTCATGGGGTGAGTGCAATGGCGGCTCCTCCTCATAGGCTTCTATAGAGAATGGGGACAACATAGGGAGTCCTGAAGTAGGCAGAAATGCACTGGATGCAGGCGACAGCCGCAGTTTAAAACATTTGCACATCTAAAATAATTCTTCATGTTTCCCTTGCTGGAAACATCATTGTGTCCCTCTTCGAGCTAGCAGCTCAAGCACTCATTTTCTGACACCTTAATGTGCAAAGCTTACTACAGTCGGAGACCTCACGTTGACAGAGAGGTAGGAGGAGGCTGCCCAGTAGCCTAAGCAAGGCATGGTTTAACTTTCTCATTTAGTTTTCATGTTGTTTAGGCCAACAGTGTTTTTGGGCACCGTGGTATAATGTAGTCTAGAATTAAAATTATTGCATATAGCACAGAGCAGCTGAATGTCCCTTTTCTTCTACCGCTCTGAATGACTTTGTTAAAACACCTCGTCGGATTCTACGGGTCTCAAAGCTGCTGCTGTTCAGATCTGCAGTAAATTAATGAGAATGACGCGGACAGAAGCATGCGTCCCGTGCCCCGCACGGGACGCATGCTTCTGTCCGCGTCGCATGCGAAACGAGGAACAAGACGGTCACTGTAACATGGGGAGGTGGTGGATGATGAAGTCCTGTAGCCTATTCCTCTGACACTGTTTGCTGTTCGATCTGATCCGTGTACGCAATGATCAGTGGAACGCCACGCGCCCAACAGAAGACATGATCGTTCCATCAGAATACGATCCATTTACATGAAGCCTCCTTCACCACCACCACCACCATATCGCGCCGCGTTTCTTTTCTGTTCTATTCAGTAAATTAATGAGAATGACGCGGACAGAAGCATGCGTCCCGCATGCGAAACGAGGAACAAGACGGTCACTGTAACATGGGGAGGTGGAGCTGCAGGCCCGGATATACATTTCCCCGTGAGGGGGGCAGCTGAAATGGCAGTTGGTTTAGTGGTACCACAATTGTAGTTAGTAGAAGTAGTACTGTTTCAAATCATTTAACTATAAGCACTTTGAAATGTCTTTGAAGTTTGGGCCGTTCCATTATGTTTGTTGGGGCAGTCAGGGTGTTTAGGGGGCATTACCCCCCCCGCGCCTATGCTTAGATCCGGCCCTGCTTCTTGCGCGAGCGCAACAGAATCAGGGAAAGGACAGCCGTGTCTGGATTCTATTATGACTGGTGTAATGCATGCTGATGCCAGTCACACTTCAGGGGAGTAGAAAGAACATCCGCGATTTTAATTTTTATTTTCGAGGATGAGGATGAGGATAATTTTTATTTTAGAGGATGAGGGGGGGTGCAGACAGCACGAGTCTGATCAGAGCTGCCGCCGCCGGTTAGGAACAGAGTCATCTAGTATTATTATTACATTATGGATTTGGAAATATGTTGTATTAATGCTGTATTCAGGGTATGTGGGAGAAGCCAGTATATATTTCCCAGTGACAATGAGAAACTATATTTATAGCGTAGACTAGATTACAGAGATGAAGTGAGTTAAATTAATGTGTTGAATCCGAGAAGAATCACGCCGTTTTCAAGACTTTCTTTGGAGAGTAGCCTAAGGGTTAATAGTGTGAGCCGCTGCGCCGATGGCCCTTAATGGCCGTCTATTGTTCTCTTAACGAGCCTCTTTTGTTCTGTCTGTAAACACTGCACGCCCCCCCCCCCCCTCCTCCTCCTCCTCCACGCTCTGAGCTCAGTTTTATCACACAACTATTTTCTTGGGGATTCTGATTCCCCTAGAAAACTTAGCGCTGAGCTGATGTTTGCATGCAGCCCAAATTAGTGGAGCAACAAACGCTCAAAAAGAGGCTTAGTTTTTGAGGTACCCCTCCCTGGGGTATAACAAAACGGGATACCGTTTTTTCATAACTTTATGATGTCCCCTTATGAAATGGATTGTCCTGAGATTTACTTTTCTGCAAAGGTCATGAAATTGATCCATGAAGCTACTCAACACCTAAGCAAAAAACGCCTAAACTAAAAGTTGTCAATACTTTGCCATTTTTACCTGATGCTTATTTTTACATCATATTTGCACAGATTGTCTACAGGTAGTGTGCCTACATCCCAGAAGAGCAAAAAAAAAAAAAAAAAAAAAAAAAATCAGCCTACTTTGGGTCCAGGACTTTTACCTATATGCTGTCCCCGTTCTCACTAGAATCCTATGTAGAAAAGCCTCCATAGGACTGACCAGTTCAACTGAACGAGTTTGTGTGTACTTTCTCTGGTGTGGCTGAGTTGTGCAGCCAGTTGTATGTTGTTGTTATGAGTTTGATCTTGAAGTGAAGCCAGTCAGGTAGGCTATGTAATGTCAGATGTGTCATGTGTGGACATTAGACAAAAAAAAATATATATATATATTAGGCTTCTTGTTGTTGTTCTTGTCAAAGCTCACACATGGATGTACAGATCGTCTCTGCAGAATTGCTCACATAGGCTATATGATCAGATTTTGGGCCAGCCAAAACTCTTTGTGGACTGACACTGCAGTCAGTGGTCTTGCTGCTTTTTTCTTTTAAGTTAAAGGGAATTCCACACATTTTAAATGTGTTACTGTCATTAATATACCTTAGAAATGTTGTGTGGACACAGTAAAAAGGTTCCCCCATTCTGTGTTTCCTAGGAATGGTCTGAAGAAAATCATTAGCATGGTGAAACACAACTTGATGACACCATCAACGTGTTTCATCATGTTAATGATTTTTCTGCGTATGTATTTTCCTCAGAGTGTATTAATGGAACCCAATGGACCCATTGAGGTTCATTTGGTTCCATTTGTAGCCTACACAGAAAGAAATCGTGAAAATTGGTGGAATTCCCTTTAAGAGGCTGTAGATTTACAGTACAATTTAAGCACAATTGAATACAATAACTGATAACTGAGTGGATGACACTAAAGCTTACACTTGTTGATATCAACTGTAGATTCAACAAATCTACAGTTGATTTAGTTGATTCAAATGTATTTTTGTGGACATTGACTCATTGTATTGAGTGATTTCACACTTGCTAAGGGTGAATGAACTGCTGTGTTCACACTGCATGAGTGGATGCAGCAAGAAAATGATTAAAATATTTAACAGCATCAGCGCTCCGAACTACTGCAGCTTTGCATTGTTTGCAACATCAAAGCGGATTCCAGTGACTGCACATGTTTACAAACAGCACTTGTTGTGAAAGTGGCCATGTGTACAGATTTGTGTTTGTTATCTTTTAGATCAGCTATTTTCAAATGGCTGTTTAAATTGCACATTAGTTGAGGTGGAGTGTTATGGCAAGAACAGTTTTCAGAAGAGATTTAGTTTCAGTCACATTTGAGTCACAAGTGTTAGTCTAGTTGTAGTCAACAAATCTACAGATGATTCAAATGTAATTTGGTGGACCTTGATGCCATCGTACTGAGTGATGGGTGAAGGGTGTTTTTTCCACCCTTCTTTATGCCTCTTAACTCTGGTCTTACTCAGGGTTGCTGGTTCGAACCCGGGTTCCCCCAGAGTTAGTGTTTTTGTTTCTCCGAGCAAGACACTTAACCCTTAATTGCTTACGATGTGCTGTTCTGCTGCCATTGGTGTGTTATTGGTAATTAGGATCTACCTGTAAAGCACCTTGTATAAAGGTGCTATACAGTATAAATGCACCACTTGCCATTGATGTTTGTTTGTATGTTTGAGTGTCGGGCTAAAATGTTATCAAATGGTGGTCTGTGGTTCAAATGCTGAACAAATAGTGTGCCCTGGTATGAAAAAGGTTGAAAACCACTGAATAAAGCCAAAACAGATGTATACAATCTATAAGGTTTCTATTGTTAAGTTGTGAGCTTGCAGGTTGGTTATTTTCACTGAACAAAGTTAACTTAAACATTAATAGGCTACACGCCATTGTTACCTTATTGTAGGCTTTTGTTTTGGCATGAACTCATTGAAATATTTGACTATTTGCATTACTGTATGCACTGTTAAATTTAGGCTAAAATTTATAAATTTAGGCTGTCTTGGACAGTCCATACTTCCTATTAAGTGGTACTATCTTGCTTATAAGGTACAATTCCATCACATTCTGGCAAAAAAAATAAAAAATAAATAAAAAATGGCCTTCTGTCCAAAAAGTCCAGTTCATCCGTGTGGTGGGGGGCTCAGAGTGTTTCCACTAAGGTAAATAGGCTTTCTAATGACACAAGACGTATTTATTTTGGTGAGTAGGTACAACATTCTTTATATATCCACTAGAGAAGAGAGGCTGGTCGGGTGGGTTAATGGCCGATTGCACAGAAGAGAAGAGCAGAGCTCCGATGCAAGTCAGACTCAGAAGCAGCAGAGCTCTGGACCAGAGCTACATGCACTCTACTTACTTGGCATAATAGGAGCATATGCAAATCGTTTGGAAAACTTGTACAGTATAGATCAATACAGGTGTCCTCTGGTGATGAGCTTCACACATTCTGATCAGTCAGACTGAGAGTGAATGGACAGCAGACAGTGTGAATGGTTGTTTGGTGGAATTTGCTAATTTCTTATTGTTCCAGGACTGACTCAATAGTTTGCATTCAAGTTGAAATGCTTAGCAACATCTCAAAGGTAAAGGATTTCCATACATATTGCACACGACACTGCAGGAGTATCGGTTGTAAGCACTGAACTTATCATACTAAAAGGGCCTCATGCAAATTGGTTGTCTCATCCATCCAGTAGGGTTACACACCTGGCCTAACCAATTATCACCCGCCATTAACAATGGGATAGACATTCCCCACAACTTCCTAACGTTTTTTTGACCATGCAACATAATAGGATAACCTTCAGAGAACACCAGTGGTAGTTTGCATTAATCCCTACTAAACACACATAGTCTGCCCAATGCTGTGCTCTATATGTGTTTTGAATGGTTTTAATGTAAATACATATTTAAGTTGCAGTTCCTTTAATTTGATTTGAAAATAAGTTATTGGTTCTCTAGGTATTTTTATTTTTTTACATTTTAGAGGATGACTATTGTCTTGTACAACATACATTATACAGCATGTTTCCCCTCACTTCCCGTAAGTTACAATACATTGGCATTTGTACATATATTTAAAATATGTACAGAATTAGTAGCATAGCACTGGCAAAGGTCACATGAGCAAAATGTTTGCTACTTTTAATTGCAACATAAGCACAAATATAAAGTATAAGTCTCCATCTAAGGAGGTATTTATGTTGGGACAGGGTACTATGATTCCTGGGTAGGAAAATATCTAGATGTAAATATCTTTACACGTCAAAACATCAGAAATGAAACATTGTTATATTCTATAGGCCCATACAGCCTAAATACTATATAATAAGTACAGGCTGTAGAATACAAAGCTTCCTGTGTTTGTTTATAATCAGCAGCAGCATCCTCTAGTTCATAATTTTACTATGTGTTGGTGATTAATGGCTGTATAGACACTATATGCCTATTGTATATTCTGAACTATTTGTTGGTGGTGAGTGGTTGTATAGACACTATATTCCTACAGGTATATGCTCAACTATTTGTTAGTGGTTACTGGTTGTATAGACACTATATGCCTATATTCTCAACTATTTGTTGTTGGTTAATGGTTGTATAACAAAAGTTCTCTCTCTCTCTATCCCTCCCTCCTTTCCTGTGGAATTGCTCATTGTGTTAATGTGTTCATTGTGTTGTTGTTGTGGGCGCGATCATGTTTCATGACTATATGTTCATTTGCTCTGTTGAGTATAATGTCTTTATTTGCTGTATAATTGGAACACATACATGTAGCCCTTTCTCCAATTTTTGCGTTGAAATCATGAATGCCACACCACTGATAATTTTCTGCAGACAGCTCTGCAGACCTGATATATGGAGGAATGAATGCTTTAGCATTGTCCCACAAAGGTGCCATATAACACCAAGGGGGAACCATTTTGGTCATGTATAAATAAACAGTAATAATAAACAGTAACAGTTCTTCAGTGGTTACATGGTAACTGTTGTATTCAGGGCTGCAAATCTATGGATGAAAGGTTGGAGTGAAATTCAGTGCTGGGGAAAAAAAGGCCTTTTTTAAAATATGATTTGACCAGTTTTCTCTGTATAGTGATTGTCGTGGGGGTTGGCACATCCCACTATTTATTAGTGTGGTTGTCTGAAGGGCAACAAGACTCTTGTCTTGTTATCCTGGGACTTTATTATTCTCCGAGAGTAAACTTGTTTCGGCATGCTACTTTACATCACCATTACCATTACGCCTAAACCAGTGGTGCAGTGTCACCATTACATCAAAATTCCTCTTCCTCTAGAATAACCTTTTTAGGCGCCCTTTAACAAAGTCCCAGGATCACTTTACAATTGCAAATTGCATCGCTCTAGTTACTATAATATTACAATCCATTTTCTTGACTTAAATTCTAATCCCAAACATTACACCCAATATATGCGTTACCAATACTTTACATAAGTTAAGTATCTGCTGTTTTCTATTTGGCATTAATGCATTCAACTTTGAGTCTGTCTTTTCATGTCCATTTGTGTATATTGTCCTTTTTATGATCCGGCCTATTTTCCAATTGAAACAACCGACCACACACTGATTGCTTAACTTGTGCTCACTCTGTCAATAACGACAGGTTCCTTTCACCTCCAATATGATTTGGTGCTTCAGTCTTTACAGAAGTGACTGTCTGCATTTGGGAACTAAAGGAGCATGAGGGCATGGGAGAAAAATAAGGCGAAAATGAAAGGTTAAAACATAATTTGTTAACTGAATCCATTCCAATGTGCAGCATATAACATAATATGTTGCCAGCAGAATTGACCATAGGACTGTACAGTCCATAATTCAAAGGGTCATAAATAGAGCACAATGCAAAGAAGAATGCATAAATGGTGCATTTGCGCCTTTATGTAAGACTATCTACGTAGATTTTGTATTGCATTCACCCATTTATGCACCAATGCTGGAGGAAACCATGCAAGACATCAACTTGCAATATATTATGTATGAAGCTCATGTCTACTGATAAACTGCACCAAGCTTTGCAATTGTTGAGATCTGTTTAATAGGAAAATTCTGCTTCTGTTAATAGGTGAGTTCATGCTGGTTTCAAACTACAAATATAGGCTAAAGTTGAATCCTTTAAAACAATTTAAGCATTCTGGTATTTTACAAGGCGCAGCAATTGAACAAGTTAAACAGGCCGAGTTGTTGGATGTGATTAGTGACTATTAAACACTGTCCTTGTTGATGCAAAGTAATACTTGGTTTCTAAAATGAGTAGCAGCAACATGCCAATAAAAGAAAGGATTACATATGTTGACTGGCTCAGCAGTTATACTTGTATTACAGTTAATAGTTTTATAATAGACTTGGTTATTGCCCAAACTGACACCAGGTTTCATCAAGGCTGTGTATGACTGACACCAGGTTACATCAATACTGCGCATTTCTTAGTTTAAAAAGTATGTAATAATTTATGTTCTTATGGAAAATGACTTGGTCTTTACTCAAAAGTTAATTTTTATCTTTTCATTTTCCCCTTATTTTTCCACCCATGCCCTCGGTGCTCCTTAAGTTCCCAAATGCAGACAGTCTATCCCACTGAGCTTGGGCACAGTCGGTGTACACTCTTGTCTTAATATATTTAATAGAAGCAATTCACCAATACAATATTCCTCTAGTTTACACTATTCTATATGGACTACATTACGGCTTAATAACCCATATACCAATGTTGCATGGCCAGTGGGACATTTTTTACTCCAAAAATGAGGTTTGGAATGGATTCTGCACCCCTGAAAATCCCGTTGTGGGGCGTCTAGCCCCACAAGGGGATTTTGTACTCCATAATCTTGATTGGCTCTCCAGAGATTTGGGCTTGCACTAATTGAGAGGTGATTCTATACACCTATCAGAACACATTAGTGAAGAAAGCTATTGGTTGTAATTTTTTCAAAGAAGGTCCGAACATCTTCAGCTTCTCTTCCACACTCCTACATGCTGTTTTGCACCAAGATACCTTTGAATGGCTTTCAGTGAGGGTTCAGAGTTGGATAGGGTCTGTAGATCCCCAATCTACAGAGAATATCAGCTGTTTCCACCAGAGTTGAGGTCAAAGTGTCCTTGAGCATGACACTGAATCCTTAATTCCTCCCAATGAGTAGGTCGGTACATTGCATGTAGTGTATGCATGTAATGTATACTGCATTTACAATTGTGTCCCCACACAGATGGTAATATCTGAAAGTGTGTTATGGTGTCCCCAGGAAGTCTATAATCTGAAAGTGTGTTATGGTGTCCCCAGGAAGACGTATCTGACAGTGTGTCCCCACGAAGATAGTAATATATGACGTCCCCACATGGGAGGACCCAGACGGATCTGGGGAAAAAAAGTATTGAATTTTGCTAATTGAACGTTATATTCTTGTTCCTGATTTTTTTCTGGTCATACCTGATTTTTTTCAGGGCTGTAGCATGTCTAGAAAGGGGTGTCCCCACATGGGAGGATACAGTCATGCGTCCCCACCATGTAGCAAAAACAAGTATGTGTGTGTGTGTGTGTGTGTGTGTGTGTGTGACGAAGACTCACCACCCTCCACTTTCTAAACCAGTGGTTTCATGATGTCTAAACAAACACCTACTTTAATGCAACAAAAATGCAGTATGTATCATCAGTTAACTGCACCTTGCTTTGCTATGACTGCTTCCCCTTTT
>CM076985.1:2170107-2175107 GCA_039105355.1 Benthosema pterotum | reverse complement strand
GGAGCACTCTATCATAGGAGGAAAAATAGTGAAAAATGAGGGTTTTATCTCTGGCGCCTGTCAACCAATTTCACCCCAACTCACCAGCAAAAAAGACACTAGTTTTTCCACCAGGAGTTTTTCACTAATTTTGGCGCTAGGGGAGTTCTGGGAAAAAGACAAAATATAGCGACAAATGCGCAAAGTTGGCAACACTGGGGGATCGTACGACGGAGAGGTGGAGCTGCACACACACACACACACACACACACACACACACACACACACACACACACACACACACACACACACACACACACACACACACACACACACACACACACACACACACACACACACACACACACACACACTTTTTAAGGTGTCTATTTCGTTTGGCAGGGTGCCACATCCGGTCCAGAGCCGGACACGGAAACTGGTCTGTTGTGACTCTTAAAAAAAGGGACATTTCGCTCCTTTTTTTTCTTCAGTTTTAACCTACACTATATATTTGCGACTTGTTTGGACTTTATATGGAAGTGATTATTTTTTGTTAGGTCTGTTTGTGAAATGAACAGGGTGGCTGCCAGGGGCGGATCTAGGCATAGGCATGGGGGGGCAATGCCCCCTAAATACCCAGTCTGCCCAGACGCACCTACCCAGACGCGGGGGGGGGCGCCGTCCCCCCACTTCTCACATCTAAAATATGTTTGGGTCTGAAAAAAATCATTAGCATGGTGAAATACATCTTGATGACATCATCAAGATGTGTTTCACCATGTTAATGAGTTTCTTTTTTTCTGAGAGTGTACAAATGCAACCAAATGAACCCGTTAAAAAATGATGAAAATGGGTGGAATTCTCCTTTAAGGGTGAATCATTACTTAGTAAGTCGATGTGCATGTGTTTTCCCCAACACGACACAGGGTGGCGACATTACGCTGCAGTGGACTGCGAGCATACAGTTCTAACACTTGCTTTTATAGACTTGAACAAAGAAGTCACAAGTTACTGTATTAAGCTCAACAACAGAAGGGATACAGGAGTTTGGCTCAGCTCTGGAAACATTTTTGCAAGTTCCACGCCTTGTCAGCACCGACATGCGTTTTTGTTGTCATCATGTCCAGTCCAAAAGAATGCCTTTTGATGATCGGGTCCAGTATTTAGTTCAGTGTCCAAGGAGTTAAGGAATGGGTCAAAAGTTGTGTTCACGTTCATTCTACCATTGGAAATGAATAGACTCCAACATACTTCCCGTCTCCTAATATTGTACCCGCCCCCTCCTTCTAGAGTCAGGAAGCAACGTAACTATGGCCCTCTTGCCATTGGCCTCTTGGGTGTGACTTTTGTAGTCTAGGATGGAATTTCCTGGATGTTCATGACCTCCTCCATTCATAACTAAAATATCTAAAAACTATATTACACACATAACACTCCCCCAGCCAACAAAGTGTTCCTTGTGTCCTAAACATAGTTAAAATTAAAGCTCTGGTTAATTGGAAAAGGGATGAAATGGCCCTTTCAGGTTTCCAATAAGCCTAGAAATATCCTATGAACAGGCCCTTTACAAACAATCTTGGTCCTAGACAATCTTGGTGCAGAAGAGGCAACAGAAAAAACTGTCCATGGAACCACACAAACAACACACTGATTTATAAACACCATGGGATAATTATGAAATGTCCTTTTTGACAGGCTTCCTTCTAAATGTCCACATTAATGACATCTGCATGTCGCACAACTTGAACAGATGCCAACAGAACACAATGCCATGGTGGTAACCATGGCAACAGATGATGTGATGATGTTTCCTGTTTCTGCGCAAGGTATATATATATATATATATATATATATATATATATATATATATATATATATATATATATATATGCAGACTGCAGGCCCGCACCATTTGTCACTGCTTCAACTCCAGTGATTCTCGTTTCTCTGTTGTTATTTGAACGAGAAATACGGCTATTTTGACTATGGAAAGGATCAAAAGATAGGAAACACAGCAAAATTGCATTAAAAGCATGGACCACAGGACAAATATTTATTATATTGTTGCTTTTTTAATATCTTATTGTGACCGAGCTGAGGAAACAATTTTGAGCCCTTTTGAGCTAATCTGATGACATCACCTAAACCGACCAATCGGGTGCGACCTGGACCGTGCACGGACGGACAGACATACGGATGGGGTAAAACATACTCTCCACCATACTGGTGGAGACAATAAATAAACAATACGAAGTTAAGAAGGTACTTTGAACTAACAAAGAGTGTTGCAGGAGCAGAGTCTTAAGATGGGGAAGGGGTGACCTGGGGTAGCAGTTGACCTAACGTTAACCCCGACTGGAATGATGGAGTCCCTGTTGGGGTGACGTAACAGTTGCACGGACAGACGGACACACGGACAGACGGGCGGACAGGGGGTAAAACATACTCTCCACCGGTGGAGACAATAAATAAAAACTGAGGGTTAAAACACTTGCGGCAACGTACGCTATCATGATTGTTTAGGACTTTTGGGGTTATTTTTACTGTGCTAAATCAATAAGCCCATTGATAAAGGGCCATTCCACCACTTTTGAACGTATCTTCATACTTTACGTCCGAGGATGATAAAATATCACTATTTTGTTCCTACTTGGTCTGTGTCTCACAGGATGTTTCTAGGAAACACATACTGTACCAGGGTTTTCCTATTCGCTTATTAAGACTTTGAGCCTTTTTTTTTTTCTTTGTAAAGAATCGATGGTAGTTATGTGATGTGGTTTTTCTGGGCTTGGTTCTTAAAGTGTAGTTACTTTTTTGGGGATTTTGTTGTTATTTTATTTACTTTTTCCAAATATTTTTGGGGGGCTTTTTGCTATTATTGATAGATCTATTGTGTGTAGAGAGGAAAAGGGAGGGATATGGGGAGGGGTACACTGTTGCTTATTTTGGGCTTCTTAACACAATTCCCGCGATTGCCCTAGACTTGCAGTGGTGTCAAACTCATTTGGGGTGGGGGCCGCATTGGACTTAATGTGACTTCATGGGGGCGGAGCGCCACGGTGCAACCAGTCGCAGACCGCAAGCATGCATGGCACACGCATGTTTACACACACAGCCGTTACTTCTACACTACAATATATCACGCAAGTCATATTTATTATTAAGAATAGCTATTAATGTATATTAATCACTTTCATTATTGGTTTTATGTGTAGCCTAGAATAAGGCATTTGCTATGAAAGATGCTATTTTTATTTACAGAGCATCAATAAACCATACGAAAATAGCATTTAAATTTCAAATACTAAATTTAAGTAAGTATGTATAGTTAACTAAGTATAATTCTCGGTTATACACCCTTGTACTGCTGAAGTATAGTTCTCGGTTATACACCCTTGTATTGCTGAAGTATAGTTCTCTGTTACACACCCTTGTACTGCTGAAGTATAGTTCTCTCGGTTATACACCCTTGTACTGCTGAAGTATAGTTCTCTCGGTTACACACCCTTGTACTGCTGAAGTATAGTTCTCGGTTACACACCCTTGTACTGCTGAAGTATAGTTCTCACTTTGCAGCACCAGCAGCCTAGCCTGGTAAAACGACTCGCCCTGCTGGAAAACATACATTCCATGCCGTTCAGAAGAGAGCTCAAAAGCATTTCTTTAAACGATCATAACTTTTGATAGGAACGTGCTAGAGACTTACTTCTTTTTTTGATAGACTCAGACAGTTTTGCTCTACAAGCCTGGGGCCGGATTAAATCATCTCACAGGCCACATGTCAAAGTCAAGGCCGCGGGCCTGATCAGGCCCGCGGGCCTTGACTTTGACATGTGGCCTAGAGCCAGGCTAATCTGGCCGCTGCTGTTGCCACAGATCTATGGCAATCTTTGAATATTAGCGCAATCGCCATACTGATACGGTCCTAATGCTAATGGCTGTTAGACTCACTAGCCTCCTCTTGCCACCTGAGGGGCCCAAATAAGAGACGGACCGACCTCTTCCTCTGCTCTGACAATTCAATCTATATTTGGCCTTCACATCTATATAGGAGAGGATTATCATATAACAGGAGGTTTCTTCAACACTGCATGTATCTTCTGGTGACATCTGGCAAGTACAAATAGAATCGTAGTATTTGAGGCATAGAAAGGAATATTCCATCCACACTCTCTGTCCTAGGCCTAGTTATAGGAAAGTTGTTGAGGCATTTCAGTTCATTTCATTTGGACGGATGCTATGCCGAAAGCTAGCCGTTTGGTCATGAATAGTGCCACAGACCAAGTGAAATTTTTCATTTTATTAAGGCCTAGCATGGCAACAGTTTGTGTTGGGTGGGATTTTACATCAGAAAATAATAAAAGATGCACCGTGTCGAAAATGACTGTAGACGTCAAGAGGGAAGAGGGACGCAGAACCAGATAGGTAGAAAGGCAGGCAGACATTTCGGCAGGTAGACAGACAGACGGGGAGATGTTCTCCTGGACTGTTTCCAAAGCAGGAGGACCAAAGCTAGAAGGTCATGCTTCTGTAGCAGTGGGGAACAAACTCTATTGCTTTGGAGGCCGGACAGACAACACGATGGAGCAGATGAACGTGCATGTCTTCAACACAGCGTCTTTATGCTGGAAGAAGTTGCTTCCAGAGGAACCTGGAAGAGAACACCACCTAGACGAGGTTCCTTCCATGTGCGGTGGATACACAGCTGTGTTAATAGCAGATACAGTTTACATCTGGGGAGGATATCCGTATTGCAGTGTCCTTTATGCATTTGATGTTGACGACCACAGATGGTTCAAACCCAGGGTTTCTGGGACAGTTCCAGGGGAGAGGTGCTACCACTCAGCCTGTGTGTTGAAGAAGGACATGTTCATCCATGGAGGATACACCAAGCTGACTGGACACACTAATGACATGTACAAGTTGGACACCAGCACAATGATTTGGTCTTTAATTAACACCAGAGGAACCCCGTTGCCTGCTTCAACAGGTCACTCTGCCACCATGATCGGGAAAAATAT
>CM076985.1:1922607-2167607 GCA_039105355.1 Benthosema pterotum | reverse complement strand
ACGGACAGACATACGGATGGACATGGAGTGAAAACATACTCTCCACCATACTGGTGGAGACAATAAATAGACAATACGAAGTTAAGAAGGTACTTTGAGCTAACAAAGAGTGTTGCAGGAGCAGAGTCTTAAGATGGGGAAGGGGTGACCTGGGGTAGTAGTTGACCTAACGTTAACCGACTGGAATGATGGAGTCCCTGTTGGGTAACATAATAGTTGCACGGACAGACGGACACACGGACAGACGGACGGACAGGGGGTAAAACATACTCTCCACTGGGGGTTATAATACAAACTGAGGGTTAAACCACCTGCAGCAACGTACGCTATCATGATTGTTTAGGACTTTTGGGGTTATTTTTACTGTGCTAAATCAATAAGCCCGTTGATAAAGGGCCATTCCACCACTTTTGAACGTATCTTCATACTTTACGTCTGAGCTGGATGATAAAATATCACTATTTCTTTCTACTTGGTCTGTGTCTCACAGGAGGGCTGTGGGCAGTCTGGATGTGTGTTTCTTGGAAACACATACTGTACCAGAGTTTTCATGTTCGCTTATTAAGACTTTGAGCCTCGATGGTAGCCTAGTTATGTGATGTGGTTTTCTGGGCTTGGTTCTTAAAGTGTAGTTACTTTTTTGGATTTTGTTGTTATTTTATTTACTTTTTCCAAATATTTTTGCCTTTATTGATAGAGCTATTGTATGTAGAGAGAAAAGGGGAGGGATATGGGGAGGGGCACACAGTTGCTTATTTTGGGCTTCTTAACAGTAGATCTGTGCTATTGCCACAGATCTACGGCAATCTTTGAATATTAGCGCAATCGCCATACTGATACGGTCCTAAATGCTAATGGTCGTTAGAATCACTAGCCTCCTCTTGCTAGCTGAGGGGCCCAAATAAGAGACGGACCGACCTCTTCCTCTGCTCTGACAATTCAATCTATATTTGGCCTTCACATCTATATAGGAGAGGATTATCATATAACAGGAGGTTTCTTCAACTATGTCTGTATCTTCTGGTGACATCTGGCAAGTACAAATAGAATCGTAGTATTTGAGGCATAGAAAGGAATATTCCATCCACACTCTCTGTCCTAGCCCTTGTTATATTATTTGGATGGATACTATGCCGAAAGCTAGCCGTTTGGTCATAAATAGTGCCACAGACCAAGTGAAAATTTTCATTTTATTAAGGCCTAGCATGGCAACAGTTTGTGTTGGGTGGGATTTTACATCAGAAAATAATAAAAGATGCACCGTGTCGAAAATGACTGTAGACGTCAAGAGGGAAGAGAGACGGAGAACCATTTCAGTAGAAAGGCAGGCAAGCAGGCATTTGGGCGGGCAGACAGACGGGGAGATGTTTTCTTGGACTGTTTCCAAAGCAGGAGGACCAAAGCTATGGAGTCATGCTTCCGTATCAGTGGGGAACAAACTCTATTCCTTTGGAGGCTGGGAGGATGATGGATGGAAAAACAACATGATGATGCAGATGGATGTGCATATCTTCAACACAGTGTCCCTATGCTGGAAGAAGTTGCCTCCAGAAGAACCTGGAAGAAGAGAACACCACCTAGAGGTTCCTTCCATGCGCCATGGACACACAGCTGTGTTAATAGCAGATACAGTCTACATCTGGGGAGGATATCCATATTGCAGCGTCCTTTATGCATTTGATGTTGACGACCACAGATGGTTCAAACCCAGGGTTTCTGGGATAGTTCCAAGGGAGATGTACTACCACTCAGCCTGCGTGTTGAAGAAGGACATGTTCATCCATGGAGGATACAACAAGCAGACTAAACGCACTAATGACATGTACAAGTTGGACACCAGCACAATGATTTGGTCTTTAATTAAAACCAGAGGAACTAGTTTGCCTGCTTCAACAGGTCACTCTGCCACCATCATCGGGAAAAATATGTTCATATTTGGGGGCTATGAGGACTACCAGGTGAAAGAGAGGGTACACAACAGCATCAGAGTGATTGACTCAGAGACCAATGTCTGGATGAACACAACCTCTGCACAGCTTCCAGAGGGACGATGCGGGCATTCAGCAGTTACATACAATGGAGTGCTGTACATATTTGGTGGTGGTAACCGTAAGCAGAACTTCAATAATGTGTGGAGATTCAATCCAGATTCCTTCTCCTGGAAGAAGGTTGAGCCCAAGGGTAAAGGACCAGGTCCAATGTCTTGTATGTGCTGTTGCATTGTGGGAGGACACATCATCATCTTCGGAGGAATTAAAGAAGATCACACTACCTCTGATGAGCTGTTCATATTAGACATGAGTCCTAGTCTTAAAACTTTATGTAAGCTAGCAGTTATTCAGCATGCTCTGGACCAATCAGAACTCCCACACGACATCAGGTGGGAATTGGCAGCCATGACCAAATAATAGCATTGTGACTTCCACACCGGTGATGTCATAGCAAACATTTATATCGACAAGGCTCACATCGTGTTGTGACTGTGAGATTTTGAGATACTCATGACTTTAGTTATGAAGGTCTTAATTACGTAACCATGATGTCATCACCTAAACCGTCAAATCAGAAGTGACAACCGACAACTATAAACAGATCGGTTAACTCGACCGCGCACCGACCGCTTAACCTGCGCCCGCTCCACAAGTAAAAAGTAATAATAAAGAGACAATATATAAGGAAAATGCATGCAAACGGAGGGTTAAAACACTTGCAGTAACGTATGCTATCATGACTGTTTAGGACCATTTGAGGTTATTTTACTGACACAAACCAATAAGCCCATCGATAAAGGACCATTTCACCACTTTTATTTTCATATAACAGATCCTTACTAATGTACAAGTACCGCTGTATTTTTTTGTTGTTGTTGTTGTTCCACTCAGTCTGTGTCTCACAGGAGGGCTGTGGGCAGTCCGGAAACCCGTCTCCCAGTGACATCATCGATGGGGGATCCAAGCTTATAGAAACTGCAGACTTTCTTATTTCAGAATTTTTTTATATTATGCAAGAACGGAAGCCATTTCTCTCGATAATACAAATATAATTAGATCTGTCACAGGTCTCCTGCACCAGCTCAGGTCAGGGAGCGCTTTCAAAGAGGGCGTTAGGTAGACTTTACCTGGGTTATGTTTTAACTTGAGCGGGTGTTGACATGAAATACCATGGCAGAACGGACACTTTAGCGCAGTGTCATTAACGTCAGTTTGACAACGCTGCATAGACGCGTCACCATGGTAACCCTTCACGGTGCAGCTATGGTGATTGCGTCATAGACCCCCTACTTCCGCCAAGGGAGTCGCCGTGAAAAAGAGTCGAAGATTAAACTTCCTAATAGTCTAACCGTTGCCTGCCGACACACACACACGCGCACACACACGCACACACACGCACACGCACACACAAGTGGGGAAACATTAAGGGGACGAAATGGGGGTTAGCATCTTGATGTCAAAAATATAGCTGATCAGTATACATGCAATATGTGTGTGTGTGTGTGTGTGTGTGTGTGTGTGTGTGTGTGTGTGTGTGTGTGTATGTATATATATATATATATATATATATATATATATATATATATATATATATATATATATATATATATATATATATATATATATATATATATATATATATTATATGCAGACTGCAGGCCCGCACCATTTGCACGCACTGTGTGTGTGGTGCACATGCTCACACGCACGTTCTGTGCAAAATTGCATTAAAAGCATTGACCACAGGACAAATATTTATTATATTATTGCTTTTTTAATATCTTATGGTGACCGAGCTGAGGAAACTATTTTGAGCCCTTTTCCGCCCCTGGTGGCAAAGTGAGGCACTGCCTCACCTGCCTCCCCCCATCGCATGTCACACACACACCCATATATATATATATAATGGCCTCCTGGTGGCACTATAATAGGCCAATGTGAAAAGGATGCTATTTATTGTAATGCCTGATTAATGGGAACTGAAGAAGGTACTTGGAACCAACGAAAGGTGCTAGCACGAGCATGGCCCTAAGATGGGGAAAGGGGTGACGTAGCAGTTAACGTCAACCGTGACCGACCTGAGCCAGATCAGGTTGTGGCCTCCAGGTGGCCGACTCGTAGATGAGCGGAGCGAGCTAATAGGATGACATCACCTAAACCGACCAATCGGGTGCGACCTGGACCGTGCACGGACGGACAGAAATACGGATGGACAGGGGATGAAAACATACTCTCCACCATACTGGTGGAGACAATAAATAGACAATACAAAGTTAAGAAGGTACTAGCCTGGTCTAGCCCTCAATGATTTTGGCCTTGGGGGGCGGGGTGTCGTGGGATCCACACGGCGGAAGTGCTGCGCTCTGATTTGATCTCACTAACGTGTCGTCATCTCCGGCCCCTCCCCCTCCCGTCCACTGCTGTTCTACATCACATCATTTAGAGCGACGCCCACCCCGGAAGATTGACTCCGCCCTTAAGGCCACTTTCCAACGTGCGTTAGTCCAGGCTTTCCGTTTTCGCGCAAGGCGAACGAAAATGAAAGCCTGGGTGTCGCTTATTGCTTATTTTGGGCTTCTTAACAGTAGATCTGTGCTATTGCCACAGATCTACGGCAATCTTTGAATATTAGCGCAATCGCCATACTGATACGGTCCTAAATGCTAATGGTCGTTAGAATCACTAGCCTCCTCTTGCTAGCCGAGGGGCCCAAATAAGAGACGGACCGACCTCTTCCTCTACTCTGACAATTCAATCTATATTTGGCCTCCACATCTATATAGGAGAGGATTATTATCATAACAGGAGGTTTCTTGAAGTATGCTTGTATCTTCTGGTGACATCTGGCAAATAGAACAAATAGAATCTGTACAAATAGAATCGTAGGATTTGAGGCATAGAAAGGAATATTCCATCCACACTCTCTGTCCTAGCCCTAGTTATAGGAAAGTTGTTGAGGCGTTTCAGTTCATTACATTTGGATGGATACTATGCCGAAAGCTAGCCGTTTGGTCATAAATAGTGCCACAGACCAAGTGAAAATTTTCATTTTATTAAGGCCTAGCATGGCAACAGTTTGTTTGTGTTGGGTGGGATTTTACATCAGAAAATGATAAAAGATGCACCGTGTCGAAAATGACTGTAGACGTCAAGAGGGAAGAGAGACAGAGAACCATTTCAGTAGAAAGGCAGGCAAGCAGACATTTGGGCGGGCAGACAGATGGACAGACGGGGAGATGTTCTCTTGGACTGTTTCCAAAGCAGGAGGACCAAAGCTATGGAGTCATGCTTCCGTATCAGTGGGGAACAAACTCTATTCCTTTGGAGGCTGGGAGGATGATGGATGGAAAAACAACATGATGATGCAGATGAATGTGCATATCTTCAACACAGTGTCCCTTTGCTGGAAGAAGTTGCCTCCAGAAGAACCTGGAAGAAGAGAACACCAAGAGAACACCACCTAGACCATTTCACCACTTTTATTTTCATATACTGTAACAGATCCTTACTAATGTACAAGTTCCGCTGTTTTTTTTGTTGTTGTTCTACTCAGTCTGTGTCTCACAGGAGGGCTGTGGGCAGTCCGGAAACCCGTCTCCCAGTGACATCATCGATGAGGGATCCAAGCTTAAAGAAACTGCAGACTTTCTTATTTCAGAATTTTTTTTATAATATGCAAGAACGGAAGCCATTTCTCTCAATAATACAAATATAATTAGATCTGTGCACAGGTCTCGACCAGCTCAGGTCAGGGAGCGCTTTCAGAGAGGGCGTTAGGTAGACTTTACCTGGGTTATGTTTTAAGTTGAGCGGATGTGTTGACATGAAATACCATGGCAGAACGGACACTTTAGCGCAGTGTCATTAACGTCAGTTTGACAACGCTGCATAGACGCGTCACCATGGTAACCCTTCACGGTGCAGCTATGGTGATTGCGTCATAGACCCCTTACTTCGGCCAAGGGAGTCGTCGTGAAAAAAGAGTCGATGCTTAAACTTCCTAATAGTCTAACCATTGCCTGCTGGCACACACACACACACACACACACACACACACACACACACACACACACACACACACACACACACACACACACACACACACACACACACACACACACACACACACACACACACACAGCCCTCAGCTGACAGTAGCAGGACTTATACGCACACAGCACATGCACCATGCAGTCACAGGGTGACCAGGTCCAAGCTGATCATTTATGGGACAGAAATATTGCATCATGTGTGGGACAAGGGGGGAAACATTAAGGGGACGAAATGGGGGTTAGCATCTTGATGTCATAAAAAGCTGATCAGTATACATGCAATATGGCTCCTCTAGAGTGAGTGTGGCGTTCTCAAACCCACGCGAACCCGACCAGGTCCGAACTGACCCGCTCTGGCCTAATATATATATATATATATATATATATATATATATATATATATATATATATATATATATATATATATATATATATATATATATATATATATATATATATATATATATGCAGACTGCAGGCCGGCACCATTTGCACGCACTCACTACAGTGTGTGTGTGGTGCACATGCTCACACGCACGTTCTGTGAGGCTCTACCTGTCACTGCTTCAACTCCAGTGATTCTCGTTTCTCTGTGGTTATTTGAACGAGAAATACGGCTATTTTGACTATGGGAAGGATCAAAAGAAACACAAATTGCAACAAAATTGCATTAAAAGCATGGACCACAGGACAAATATTTATTATATTGTTGCTTTTTTTAATATCTTATGGTGACCGAGCTGAGGAAACTATTTTGAGCCCTTTTCCGCCCCTGGTGGCAAAGTGACGCACGTCACACACACACACCCATATATATATATATATATATATATATATATATATATATATATATATATATATATATATATATATATATATATATATATTATATATATATATATATATATATATATATATATATATATATATAGTGGCCTCCCGGTGGCACTATAATAGGGCCAATGTGAAAAGGGTGCTATTTATCGTTATGCCTGATTAATGGGAACTGAAGAAGGTACTTTGAACCAACGAAGGGTGCTAGCACGAGCATGGCCCTAAGATGGGGAAAGGGGTGACGTAGCAGTTAACGTCAACCGTGACCGACCTGAGCCAGATCAGGTTGTGGCCTCCAGGTGGCCGACTCGTAGATGAGCGGAGCGAGCTAATATGATGACATCACCTAAACCGACCAATCGGGTGCGACCTGGACCGTGCACGGACGGACAGACATACGGATGGACAGGGGGTGAAAACATACTCTCCACCATACTGGTGGAGACAATAAATAGACAATACGAAGTTAAGAAGGTACTTTGAGCTAACAAAGAGTGTTGCAGGAGCAGAGTCTTAAGATGGGGAAGGGGTGACCTGGGGTAGCAGTTGACCTAACGTTAACCCCGACTGGAATGATGGAGTCCCTGTTGGGGTAACGTAACAGTTGCACGGACAGACGGACACACGGATGGACGGACGGACAGGGGGTAAAACATACTCTCCACTGGTGGAGACAATAAATGCAAACTGAGGGTTAAAACAGCTGCAGCAACGTACGCTATCATGATTGTTTAGGACTTTTGGGGTTATTCTTACTGTGCTAAATCAATAAGCCCATTGATAAAGGGCCATTCCACCACTTTTGAACGTATCTTCATACTTTACGTCCGAGGATGATAAAGTATCACTATTTTTTTCCTACTTGGTCTGTGTCTCACAGGATGTTTCTAGGAAACACATACTGTACCAGGGTTTTCATATTCGCTTATTAAGACTTTGAGCCTTTTTTTTTTTCTTTGTAAAGAATCGATGGTAGTTATGTGATGTGGTTTTCTGGGCTTGGTTCTTAAAGTGTAGTTACTTTTGGGGGGATTTTGTTGTTATTTTATTTACTTTTTCCAAATATTTTTGGGGGGCTTTTTGCTATTATTGAGAGATCTATTGTATGTAGAGAGGAAAAGGGAGGGATATGGGGAGGGGTACACAGTTGCTTATTTTGGGCTTCTTAACACAATTCCCGCGATTGCCCTAGAGCAGTGGTGTCAAACTCATTTGGGGTGGGGGCCGCATTGGACTTAATGTGACTTCATGGGGGCCGGAGCGCCACGGTGCAACCAGTCGCAGACCGCAAGCATGCACGGCACACGCATGTTTACACACACAGCCGTTACTTCTACACTACAATATATCACACAAGTCATATTTATTATTAAGAATAGCTATTAATGTATATTAATCACTTTCATTATTGGTTTTATGTGTAGCCTAGAATAAGGCATTTGCTATGAAAGATGCTATTTTTATTTACAGAGCATCAATAAACCATACGAAAATAGCATTTAAATTTCAAATACTAAATTTAAGTAAGTATGTATAGTTAACTAAGTATAATTCTCGGTTATACACCCTTGTACTGCTGAAGTATAGTTCTCGGTTATACACCCTTGTATTGCTGAAGTATAGTTCTCGGTTACACACCCTTGTACTGCTGAAGTATAGTTCTCTCGGTTACACACCCTTGTACTGCTGAAGTATAGTTCTCTCGGTTACACACCCTTGTACTGCTGAAGTATAGTTCTCGGTTACACACCCTTGTACTGCTGAAGTATAGTTCTCACTTTGCAGCACCAGCAGCCTAGCCTGGTAAAAGCGACTCCCCCTGCTGGAAAACATACATTCCATGCCGTTCAGAAGAGAGCTCAAAAGCATTTCTTTAAACGATCATAACTTTTGATAGGAACGTGCTAGAGACTTACTTCTTTTTTTGATAGACTCAGACAGTTTTGCTCTACAAGCCTGGGGCCTTGACTTTGACATGTGGCCTAGAGCCAGGCTAATCTGGCCGCTGCTGTTGCCACAGATCTATGGCAATCTTTGAATATTAGCGCAATCGCCATACTGATACGGTCCTAATGCTAATGGCTGTTAGACTCACTAGCCTCCTCTTGCCACCTGAGGGGCCCAAATAAGAGACGGACCGACCTCTTCCTCTGCTCCGACAATTCAATCTATATTTTGCCTCCACATCTACAGTATATACTGTAGGAGGGGATTATCACATAACAGGAGGTTTCTTCAACACTGCATGTATCTTCTGGTGACATCTGGCAAGTACAAATAGAATCGTAGTATTTGAGGCATAGAAAGGAATATTCCATCCACGCTCTCTGTCCTAGGCCTAGTTATAGGAAAGTTGTTGAGGCATTTCAGTTCATTTCATTTGGACGGATGCTATGCCGAAAGCTAGCCGTTTGGTCATGAATAGTGCCACAGACCAAGTGAAATTTTTCATTTTATTAAGGCCTAGCATGGCAACAGTTTGTGTTGGGTGGGATTTTACATCAGAAAATAATAAAAGATGCACCGTGTCGAAAATGACTGTAGACGTCAAGAGGGAAGAGAGACAGAGAACCATTTCAGTAGAAAGGCAGGCAAGCAGACATTTGGGCGGGCAGACAGACGGACAGACGGGGAGATGTTTTCTTGGACTGTTTCCAAAGCAGGAGGACCAAAGCTATGGGGTCATGCTTCCGTATCAGTGGGGAACAAACTCTATTCCTTTGGAGGCTGGGAGGATGATGGATGGAAAAACAACATGATGATGCAGATGGATGTGCATATCTTCAACACAGTGTCCCTATGCTGGAAGAAGTTGCCTCCAGAAGAACCTGGAAGAAGAGAACACCACCTAGAGGTTCCTTCCATGCGCCATGGACACACAGCTGTGTTAATAGCAGATACAGTCTACATCTGGGGAGGATATCCATATTGCAGCGTCCTTTATGCATTTGATGTTGACGACCACAGATGGTTCAAACCCAGGGTTTCTGGGATAGTTCCAAGGGAGATGTACTACCACTCAGCCTGCGTGTTGAAGAAGGACATGTTCATCCATGGAGGATACAACAAGCAGACTAAACGCACTAATGACATGTACAAGTTGGACACCAGCACAATGATTTGGTCTTTAATTAACGCCAGAGGAACCCCGTTGCCTGCTTCAACAGGTCACTCTGCCACCATGATCGGGAAAAATATGTTTATATTTGGGGGCTATGAGGGGTACCAGTTGAAAGAGAGGGTACACAACAGCATCAGAGTGATTGACTCAGAGACCAATGTCTGGATGAACACAACCTCTGCACAGCTTCCAGAGGGACGATGCGGGCATTCAGCAGTTACATACAATGGAGTGCTGTACATATTTGGTGGCGGTAACCGTAAGCAGAACTTCAATGATGTGTGGAGATTCAATCCAGATTCCTTCTCCTGGAAGAAGGTTGAGCCCAAGGGTAAAGGACCAGGTCCAATGTCTTGTATGTGCTGTTGCATTGTGGGAGGACACATCATCATCTTCGGAGGAATTAAAGAAGATCACACTACCTCTGATGAGCTGTTCATATTAGACATGAGTCCTAGTCTTAAAACTTTATGTAAGCTAGCAGTTATTCAGCATGCTCTGGACCAATCAGAACTCCCACACGACATCAGGTGGGAATTGGCAGCCATGACCAAATAATAGCATTGTGACTTCCACACCGGTGATGTCATAGCAAACATTTATATCGACAAGGCTCACATCGTGTTGTGACTGTGAGATTTTGAGATACTCATGACTTTAGTTATGAAGGTCTTAATTACGTAACCATGATGTCATCACCTAAACCGTCAAATCAGAAGTGACAACCGACAACTATAAACAGATCGGTTAACTCGACCGCGCACCGACCGCTTAACCTGCGCCCGCTCCACAAGTAAAAAGTAATAATAAAGAGACAATATATAAGGAAAATGCATGCAAACGGAGGGTTAAAACACTTGCAGTAACGTATGCTATCATGACTGTTTAGGACCATTTGAGGTTATTTTACTGACACAAACCAATAAGCCCATCGATAAAGGACCATTTCACCACTTTTATTTTCATATAACAGATCCTTACTAATGTACAAGTACCGCTGTATTTTTTTGTTGTTGTTGTTGTTCCACTCAGTCTGTGTCTCACAGGAGGGCTGTGGGCAGTCCGGAAACCCGTCTCCCAGTGACATCATCGATGGGGGATCCAAGCTTATAGAAACTGCAGACTTTCTTATTTCAGAATTTTTTTTATATTATGCAAGAACGGAAGCCATTTCTCTCGATAATACAAATATAATTAGATCTGTCACAGGTCTCCTGCACCAGCTCAGGTCAGGGAGCGCTTTCAAAGAGGGCGTTAGGTAGACTTTACCTGGGTTATGTTTTAACTTGAGCGGGTGTTGACATGAAATACCATGGCAGAACGGACACTTTAGCGCAGTGTCATTAACGTCAGTTTGACAACGCTGCATAGACGCGTCACCATGGTAACCCTTCACGGTGCAGCTATGGTGATTGCGTCATAGACCCCCTACTTCCGCCAAGGGAGTCGCCGTGAAAAAGAGTCGAAGATTAAACTTCCTAATAGTCTAACCGTTGCCTGCCGACACACACACACGTGCACACACACGCACACACACGCACACGCACACACAAGTGGGGAAACATTAAGGGGACGAAATGGGGGTTAGCATCTTGATGTCAAAAATATAGCTGATCAGTATACATGCAATATGTGTGTGTGTGTGTGTGTGTGTGTGTGTGTGTGTGTGTGTGTGTGTGTGTGTGTGTGTGTGTGTGTGTGTGTATATATATATATATATATATATATATATATATATATATATGCAGACTGCAGGCCCGCACCATTTGCACGCACTGTGTGTGTGGTGCACATGCTCACACGCACGTTCTGTGCAAAATTGCATTAAAAGCATTGACCACAGGACAAATATTTATTATATTATTGCGTTTTTAATATCTTATGGTGACCGAGCTGAGGAAACTATTTTGAGCCCTTTTCCGCCCCTGGTGGCAAAGTGAGGCACTGCCTCACCTGCCTCCCCCCATCGCATGTCACACACACACCCATATATATATATATAATGGCCTCCTGGTGGCACTATAATAGGCCAATGTGAAAAGGATGCTATTTATTGTAATGCCTGATTAATGGGAACTGAAGAAGGTACTTGGAACCAACGAAAGGTGCTAGCACGAGCATGGCCCTAAGATGGGGAAAGGGGTGACGTAGCAGTTAACGTCAACCGTGACCGACCTGAGCCAGATCAGGTTGTGGCCTCCAGGTGGCCGACTCGTAGATGAGCGGAGCGAGCTAATAGGATGACATCACCTAAACCGACCAATCGGGTGCGACCTGGACCGTGCACGGACGGACAGAAATACGGATGGACAGGGGATGAAAACATACTCTCCACCATACTGGTGGAGACAATAAATAGACAATACAAAGTTAAGAAGGTACTAGCCTGGTCTAGCCCTCAATGATTTTGGCCTTGGGGGGCGGGGTGTCGTGGGATCCACACGGCGGAAGTGCTGCGCTCTGATTTGATCTCACTAACGTGTCGTCATCTCCGGCCCCTCCCCCTCCCGTCCACTGCTGTTCTACATCACATCATTTAGAGCGACGCCCACCCCGGAAGATTGACTCCGCCCTTAAGGCCACTTTCCAACGTGCGTTAGTCCAGGCTTTCCGTTTTCGCGCAAGGCGAACGAAAATGAAAGCCTGGGTGTCGCTTATTGCTTATTTTGGGCTTCTTAACAGTAGATCTGTGCTATTGCCACAGATCTACGGCAATCTTTGAATATTAGCGCAATCGCCATACTGATACGGTCCTAAATGCTAATGGTCGTTAGAATCACTAGCCTCCTCTTGCTAGCCGAGGGGCCCAAATAAGAGACGGACCGACCTCTTCCTCTGCTCTGACAATTCAATCTATATTTGGCCTCCACATCTATATAGGAGAGGATTATTATCATAACAGGAGGTTTCTTGAAGTATGCTTGTATCTTCTGGTGACATCTGGCAAATAGAACAAATAGAATCTGTACAAATAGAATCGTAGGATTTGAGGCATAGAAAGGAATATTCCATCCACACTCTCTGTCCTAGCCCTAGTTATAGGAAAGTTGTTGAGGCGTTTCAGTTCATTACATTTGGATGGATACTATGCCGAAAGCTAGCCGTTTGGTCATAAATAGTGCCACAGACCAAGTGAAAATTTTCATTTTATTAAGGCCTAGCATGGCAACAGTTTGTTTGTGTTGGGTGGGATTTTACATCAGAAAATGATAAAAGATGCACCGTGTCGAAAATGACTGTAGACGTCAAGAGGGAAGAGAGACAGAGAACCATTTCAGTAGAAAGGCAGGCAAGCAGACATTTGGGCGGGCAGACAGATGGACAGACGGGGAGATGTTCTCTTGGACTGTTTCCAAAGCAGGAGGACCAAAGCTATGGAGTCATGCTTCCGTATCAGTGGGGAACAAACTCTATTCCTTTGGAGGCTGGGAGGATGATGGATGGAAAAACAACATGATGATGCAGATGAATGTGCATATCTTCAACACAGTGTCCCTTTGCTGGAAGAAGTTGCCTCCAGAAGAACCTGGAAGAAGAGAACACCAAGAGAACACCACCTAGACCATTTCACCACTTTTATTTTCATATACTGTAACAGATCCTTACTAATGTACAAGTTCCGCTGTTTTTTTTGTTGTTGTTCTACTCAGTCTGTGTCTCACAGGAGGGCTGTGGGCAGTCCGGAAACCCGTCTCCCAGTGACATCATCGATGAGGGATCCAAGCTTAAAGAAACTGCAGACTTTCTTATTTCAGAATTTTTTTTATAATATGCAAGAACGGAAGCCATTTCTCTCAATAATACAAATATAATTAGATCTGTGCACAGGTCTCGACCAGCTCAGGTCAGGGAGCGCTTTCAGAGAGGGCGTTAGGTAGACTTTACCTGGGTTATGTTTTAAGTTGAGCGGATGTGTTGACATGAAATACCATGGCAGAACGGACACTTTAGCGCAGTGTCATTAACGTCAGTTTGACAACGCTGCATAGACGCGTCACCATGGTAACCCTTCACGGTGCAGCTATGGTGATTGCGTCATAGACCCCTTACTTCGGCCAAGGGAGTCGTCGTGAAAAAAGAGTCGATGCTTAAACTTCCTAATAGTCTAACCATTGCCTGCTGGCACACACACACACACACACACACACACACACACACACACACACACACACACACACACACACACACACACACACACACACACACACACACACACACACACACAGCCCTCAGCTGACAGTAGCAGGACTTATACGCACACAGCACATGCACCATGCAGTCACAGGGTGACCAGGTCCAAGCTGATCATTTATGGGACAGAAATATTGCATCATGTGTGGGACAAGGGGGGAAACATTAAGGGGACGAAATGGGGGTTAGCATCTTGATGTCATAAAAAGCTGATCAGTATACATGCAATATGGCTCCTCTAGAGTGAGTGTGGCGTTCTCAAACCCACGCGAACCCGACCAGGTCCGAACTGACCCGCTCTGGCCTAATATATATATATATATATATATATATATATAGATGAGCGGAGCGAGCTAATATGATGACATCACCTAAACCGACCAATCGGGTGCGACCTGGACCGTGCACGGACGGACAGACATACGGATGGACAGGGGGTGAAAACATACTCTCCACCATACTGGTGGAGACAATAAATAGACAATACGAAGTTAAGAAGGTACTTTGAGCTAACAAAGAGTGTTGCAGGAGCAGAGTCTTAAGATGGGGAAGGGGTGACCTGGGGTAGCAGTTGACCTAACGTTAACCCCGACTGGAATGATGGAGTCCCTGTTGGGGTAACGTAACAGTTGCACGGACAGACGGACACACGGATGGACGGACGGACAGGGGGTAAAACATACTCTCCACTGGTGGAGACAATAAATGCAAACTGAGGGTTAAAACAGCTGCAGCAACGTACGCTATCATGATTGTTTAGGACTTTTGGGGTTATTCTTACTGTGCTAAATCAATAAGCCCATTGATAAAGGGCCATTCCACCACTTTTGAACGTATCTTCATACTTTACGTCCGAGGATGATAAAGTATCACTATTTTTTTTCCTACTTGGTCCGTGTCTCACAGGAGGGCTGTGGGCAGTCTGGATGTGTGTTTCTTGGAAACACAGACTTTGAGCCTTTTTTTTTTTCTTTGTAAAGAATCGATGGTAGTTATGTGATGTGGTTTCCTGGGCTTGGTTCTTAAAGCATAGTTACTTTTTTGGGGGATTTTGTTTTTATTTTATTTACTTTTTCCAAATATTTTTGGGGGGCTTTTTGCTATTATTGATAGATCTATTGTATGTAGAGAGGAAAAGGGAGGGATATGGGGAGGGGTACACAGTTGCTTATTTTGGGCTTCTTAACACAATTCCCGGATTGCCCTAGAGCAGTGGTGTCAAACTCATTTGGGGTGGGGGCCGCATTGGACTTAATGTGACTTCATGGGGGCCGGAGCGCCACGGTGCAACCAGTCGCAGACCGCAAGCATGCACGGCACACGCATGTTTACACACACAGCCGTTACTTCTACACTACAATATATCACACAAGTCATATTTATTATTAAGAATAGCTATTAATGTATATTAATCACTTTCATTATTGGTTTTACAGTATGTGTAGCCTAGAATAAGGCATTTGCTATGAAAGATGCTATTTTTATTTACAGAGCATCAATAAACCATACGAAAATAGCATTTAAATTTCAAATACTAAATTTAAGTAAGTATGTATAGTTAACTAAGTATAATTCTCGGTTATACACCCTTGTACTGCTGAAGTATAGTTCTCGGTTATACACCCTTGTATTGCTGAAGTATAGTTCTCTTTTACACACCCTAGTACTGCTGAAGTATAGTTCTCGGTTATACACCCTTGTATTGCTGAAGTATAGTAATCTGTTACACACCCTTGTACTGCTGAAGTATAGTTCTCTCGGTTACACACCCTTGTACTGCTGAAGTATAGCTCTCTCGGTTATACACCCTAGTACTGCTGAAGTATAGTTCTCTCGGTTACACACCCTTGTACTGCTGAAGTATAGTTCTCTCGGTTATACACCCTTGTACTGCTGAAGTATAGTTCTCTCGGTTACACACCCTTGTACTGCTGAAGTATAGTTCTCGGTTACACACCCTTGTACTGTTGAAGTATAGTTCTCACTTTGCAGCACCAGCAGCCTAGCCTGGTAAAACGACTCCCCCTGCTGGAAAACATACATTCCATGCCGTTCAGAAGAGAGCTCAAAAGCATTTCTTTAAACATTCCTAACTTTTGATAGGAACGTGCTAGAGACTTACTTCTTTTTTTGATAGACTCAGACAGTTTTGCTCTACAAGCCTGGGGCTGGATTAAATCATCTCGCGGGCCGGATCAGGCCCGCGGGCCTTGACTTTGACATGTGGCCTAGAGCCACGCTAATCTGGCCGCTGCTATTGCCACAGATCTATGGCAATCTTTGAATAAGTATCAAAAAACGCTTTCTTCCACTTGCGTAATATTGCAAAAGTCAGACACATCCTGTCCCAAAATGATGCAGAAAAACTTGTCCATGCATTTGTTACTGAAGGAGATTTTCTGAAGATCTGCAAAGGTCACGCTATTACCACAGGTGAAGAAGTCAATGAAGAGGTTCCAAAGTCCGGATTTTCAAAACACGATCTGAGTTTATTTTTTCTTAAAGTCAAACAGTGTTCAATACAAAACATAGCAAGGCTCAAAATCGCCAAGCAGAAATAAGTCTACACAAAAACCAGTCTCCGAGGTCCAATAAGAGACAGGTGTGTTCGATGGCAGCCCCCCTGAAACAATGGGACGTTTGACCTTAAGTAGGATTCAAAATGCGTGGCCTAAAGCTTACTCCTCCCACTTTGTCTCTGGGGCAGGTCAACCTCTAGCCAATAAGAACAGAGGCCGGCCTCCCTCAGAAACCTCTAGGGGCGGAGCGTTCAACTAACAGAAAGTGGTTTGAACAAAATAACAAAATACAGTAATTCTTTAATTGTTAAAACTGAAACTAGAAAGAGATCTGTAAAAATAAAACATACCTCAATCTGGAAATAGGTAATAGGGAAAACAGGAAATACAATGTACATGCTTAGGAATGTGTTTTCAATTGTCAACAATTGTCTTGTACCAGGAAAACATTTATTTAATCATTTTAATGTATCGTGAGCTGAACTTTTAGTTTAGCAGTGGTCACTTAATAATCTTCAAATGATTATTCTTATTAGTTTGTTATGACATAGAAAATGATTCTATGTCATGTTTTAAGAATGTCCTAGATGTAAGATTATTTTAGTGAGAACATAAGAATTTAGCAAGAATCTCTATTTACTTCCCTTCCTGTCGCTAACAGCTGGAATGCCAAGAATATCCTGTCATAAACTCAACTTTAGAAATAGGTTCAAAAGGAACCCACGTATTTTACAACTATTGCCAATCTTTAAATCTTATAAGTAAACACGAGAAGAATTTTAACCTACTGTTGCTCTTAGGGGGTGTTTGAGACAGAGGCTTTGCAAAACAATGGCCTTTTGTTTCAACCAGGTGCGGTCAATGGATTAGCATTCTCAAAGAGCTCGGAGCCTCCCTGACCAAAGGAACCTCCCTGACAAAGGAACTTAGCATACTGATTTGACTGTATGTAACTGTATTTTAACCCTACCAAAATTATGCCATGATTAAAGTGATAAAATAATGAGCTTTCAAAAACATATAAAGATACAGATAAAACATAAAAGAAACAAACAACTCAACACAGAAAGTTATAAGTAAGATAAACCTCAAATATTGTTGGAAACAATTCTAACCCTTGAATTAGCATACAGAAAAGGTTTTCTCTTATTGCTAAAATAATTCTAATGTTTTCCTCAATGTATAAGTCACTTGTTTAACTTTATTCAAATGCCAGAACCTATTTGCTTCTACGGCGGTCAAACATAAAGAAACATTTGAACCACCTCTCTGTAGGTAATGTCATATTTTAAAAGTTAAGTAAGTGTTAAATTGTAGCTCATTCTAATCACACTAAGATGAAATTCTAGAAGCGGCATCTGCATACTTGATCTTCTTCAAAAGGAAGGTTGAGGTGTGATCCTCTTTTGTCCTAAGAGGGACCATGTGGCATACAGGTTGCCTTACTTCAAAGAGATCTTATTTTGCTTTAAAAACGGCCATAAATTAGGTTTATCTTAAAATAAGTCTGTAGATTTAACTTGAGTAACTATTGCTAAGGGTTATGATTCATAAAATACACCTCATTACCTCAAGGCTGGACTATTGCAACTCGCTACTGTCGGGTTGTTCAAATAAATCCCTAAAAAGCCTCCAGCTAGTCCAAAATGCAGCGGCACGCGTGCTGACAGGAACCAAGAAAAGAGAACATATCACTCCTTCGCTGGCCTCTCTGCATTGGCTCCCGGTTAAATTTAGAATAGAGTTCAAAATCCTCCTTCTTACCTACAAAGCCCTAAATGGTCAGGCACCGCAATATCTGAAAGAACTCATAGACCCATACAAACCGAATAGAACGCCCTTGCGTTCACAATATGCAGACATGTTTGCTGTCCCAAAAATACAAAAATCTACAGTAGGAGGTAGAGCGTTTAGGTCACAGGCACCCCGTCTGTGGAACCTTCTGCCGGTTTCGGTCCGTGGGGCCGACTCGCTCTGTACCTTCAAAACCAGACTAAAAACCTTTCTTTTTGAAAAAGCCTATGGCTAGTGTGTGCCTGTTACGAGCCTGTTACGAGGGACAAACGCACCGGCTGATGGCTGGGTGGTCTGGTCTGTCATGCTACTGATGGAGTGGTCCGTTATTTACACATCCTGGCCCCAGTATGTCTTGTCACTAACACTGCATCCGGGGAGCCATTCCCCGGAGTCGCTCTTGTCCTCTACCACGCAGATCCATAGAACCCTACTGTGGACCGCCATCAGACTACCAGGTGCCCTGACAAGACCAGGACCCTCCACGACGCCCACCAACATCCCCACTGTGGACCACCGTGGACCAAGCCTCATCGTCGATAACGACCATGAACTGCCCCCTATGAACTTTAAACTACATACCACCAACCCATCCTGAATCATATAACGAAAATGTCCTACCATACCGCCATACTACATTACTGCACTGTCTACTGTCACTACTTGTTTTCGTGTTCATCTCTCTCTCTGTCCCTTCCTCCCCTCTCCTCCCCCCACCCCTTCTCCCCACCCCTCTTCTTCTCTCCCCCGACACGGTCAAGGCAGATGGCCGCCCACCCCAGAGTCAGGTTCTGCCTGACGTTTCTTCCCTTAGGGGAGTTTTTCGTTACCACTGTTGCAACCTTTGCTTGCTCTGGGAGGATCTTTGTCGGTTCCCCTCTCTTCTCTTTTGTAAAGTGTCTTGAGACAACCTGTTGTGATTTGACACTCAAATAAAATTGAATTGAATTGAATTGAATTGAATTGAATTGAATTGAATTGAATTGAATTGAATTGAATTGAATTGAATATTAGCGCAATCGCCATACTGATACGGTCCTAATGCTAATGTCTGTTAGAATCACTAGCCTCCTCTTGCCAGCTGAAGGGCCCAAATAAGAGACGGACTGACCTCTTCCTCTGCTCTGACAATTCAATCTATATTTTGCCTCCACATCTACAGTATATACTGTAGGAGGGGATTATCACATAACAGGAGGTTTCTTCAACTATGCCTGTATCTTCTGGTGACATCTGGCAAGTACAAATATAATCGTAGGGTTTGAGGCATAGAAAGGAATATTCCATCCACACTCTCTGTTCTAGGCCTAGTTATAGGAAAGTTGTTGAGGCATTTCAGTTCATTTCATTTGGACGGATGCTATGCCAAAAGCTAGCCGTTTGGTCATAAATAGTGCCACAGACCAAGTGAAAATTTTCATTTTATTAAGGCCTAGCATGGCAACAGTTTGTGTTGGGTGGGATTTTACATCAGAAAATAATAAAAGATGCACCGTGTCGAAAATGACTGTAGACGTCAAGAGGGAAGAGAGACGCAGAACCAGGTAGGTAGAAAGGCAGGCAAGCATTTGGGCAGACAGACAGACAGACAGACAGACAGACAGACAGGGAGATGTTTTCTTGGACTGTTTCCAAAGCAGGAGGACCAAAGCTATGTGGTAATGCTTCTGTAGCAGTGGGGAACAAACTCTATTCCTTTGGACGCCGGGCAGACAACATGATGGAGCAGATGGACGTGCATGTGTTCAACACAGCGTCTTTATGCTGGAAGAAGTTGCTTCCAGAGGAACCTGGAAGAGAACACCACCTAGAGGTTCCTTCCATGTGCAGTGGACACACAGCTGTGTTAATAGCAGATACAGTCTACATCTGGGGAGGATATCCGCATTGCAGTGTCCTTTATGCATTTGATGTTGACGACCACAGATGGTTCAAACCCAGGGTTTCTGGGACAGTTCCAGGGGAGAGGTACGACCACTCAGCCTGTGTGTTGAACAAGGACATGTTCATCCATGGAGGATACACCAAGCTGACTGAATTCACTAATGACATGTACAAGTTGGACACCAGCACAATGATTTGGTCTTTAATTAACACCAGAGGAACTCCTTTGCCGGCTTCAACATGTCACTCTGCCACCATGATCGGGAAAAAGATGTTTATATTTGGGGGCTTTGAGGGGTGCAAGTTGAAACCCAGCTGGGTACACAACAGCATCAGGGTGTTTGACACGGAGACCAATGTCTGGATGAACACAACCTCCACACAACCTGCACAGCTTCCAGAGGGACGATCCAGGCATTCAGCAGTTACCTACAATGGAGTGCTGTACATATTTGGTGGCTGTAACCGTAAGCAGATCCTCAATGATGTGTGGAGATATAATCCAGAGACCTTCTCCTGGAAGAAGGTTGAGCCCATGGGTAAAGGACCAGGTCCAATGTATGGTATGTGCTGTTGCATTGTGGGAAAACATATCATCATCTTCGGAGGAAGGAAAGATCACACTACCTCTGATGAGCTGTTCATGTTAGACATGAGTCCTAGTCTTAAGACTTTATGTAAGCTAGCAGTTATTCAGCATGCTCTGGACCAATCAGAACTCCCACACGACATCAGGTGGGAATTGGCAGCCATGACCAAATAATAGCATTGTGACTTCCACACCGGTGATGTCATAGCAAACATTTATATCGACAAGGCTCACATCGTGTTGTGACTGTGAGATTTTAGTTCTGACATTGTTTGTGTGTGCGTGTGCCAGAAATCTGTTAGTAATTGTTCCTGCAGAATCCCCTACAGGAGATAATACTCATGACTTTAGTTATGAAGGTCTTAATTACGTCACCATGATGTCATCACCTAAACCGTCCAATCAGAAGTGACAACCGACAACTACAAACAGATCGGTTAACTCGACCGCGCACCGATCGCTTAACTTGCGCCCGCTCCGCAAGTAAAAGGTAATAATAAAGAGACAATATAACTAAGGAAAATAAATGCAAACTGAGGGTTAAAACACATGCAGTAACGTACGCTATCATGATTGTTTAGGACCATTTGAGGTTATTTTACTGACACAAACCAATAAGCCCATCGATAAAGGACCATTTCACCACTTTTATTTTCATATAACAGATCCTTACTAATGTACAAGTACCGCTGTATTTTTTTTTGTTGTTGTTGTTGTTCTACTCAGTCTGTGTCTCACAGGAGGGCTGTGGGCAGTCCGGAAACCCGTCTCCCAGTGACATCATCGATGGGGGATCCAAGCTTATAGAAACTGAGACTTTCTTATTTCAGAATTTTTTTTATATTATGCAAGAACGGAAGCCATTTCTCTCGATAATACAAATATAATTAGATCTGTGCACAGGTCTCCTGCACCAGCTCAGGTCAGGGAGCGCTTTCAGAGAGGGCGTTAGGTAGACTTTACCTGGGTTATGTTTTAACTTGAGCGGGTGTTGACATGAAATACCATGGCAGAACGGACACTTTAGCGTAGTGTCGGCAACGTCTGTTTGACACACGCTGCATAGACGCATCACCATGGTAACCCTTCACGGTGCAGCTATGGTGATTGCGTCATAGACCCCCTACTTCCGCCAAGGGAGTCGTCGTGAAAAAGAAAAAGAAACTTCCTAATAGTCTAACCGTTGCCTGCGCCCGCCTCCCACCCACCCACCATGCAGTCACAGGGTGACCAGATCCAAGCTGATCATTTATGGGACAGAAATATTGCATCATGTGTGAGACAAGTGGGGAAACATTAAGGGGACGAAATGGGGCTTAGCATCTTGATGTCAAAAATATAGCTGATCAGTATACAGGTACATGCAATATGGCTCCTCTGGAGTGAGTGTGGACTAGAGTTCTCAAACTCTGCCCAAACCCGACCAGGCCCAACCCGACCCGACATTGGGCCTGATCAGTTAGGGCCCAGTTAGGCCCGGGCCTCAATTTTCAGGCCCGTTGAGAACTCTAGTGTGGACACATAGTGGCACCAGGGGAATATCTTGTGTCACATATTAGGCCATCGGAACACCAACGGCTCTCAGTCACCATGTGGGGACAGACAGGGTCTAAATTTGAGAGACATCTGAAAAATATTGAGCATGAGAGACTGTCCCACGCAAGGAGGTACCTCTGGTCACCCTAGCCTGGGAAGTTCGTTCCATTCTCAAGTGAGACAAACAGAGACCGGCAGAAAGACAGACAGAAAGACTGACAGACAGGCAGGCAGGCAGGCAAACAGGCAGGCAGGCAGGCAAACAGACAGACAGGCACTGCTGCCCTTGAAAACAGGAACTTATTAGACAGTTTTGCCATCATTATTCAGGTTTAAAACATAGCAGATCTATACAATCTCATGAACTATATTAGCTTGTAGCTTGATCTGCAATATTTGAAAGATTGTGAACATTTATGCAAATATTTGAATGCACACAGGCGGACACGGGAAGGGTCGTCTTAAAATGGGTGAATAATATGTTTGTCGTGTCATGTTTCTTTAACAAATAAACAAATGATCATCTTTGCATTTACAGAAAGGGAAGTTGGCAAGACCGAATGTTGACATAAATTACTTCACTACTTCAAGCGTTGAGATTCAAGTTCCCCTCACTGTGCCATATATCTTTCTTTAGCTTCCTACCAGCTAGTCAGTCAGTCAGTGTCAGAGTGAATTGACTCTGAACAGCATCTAGAATGAGTGAGGACGTGTACGCCAAGCCAGATCTGGCCAAGAAGGTCAGATATAGAGACAGAGACAGAGAAGGACAGGTAGAGGACAGTGGAGACTGGGAGGAGAAGATAGTAGACATCTATGCCACTGCAGACTACCCTGACCGCATCCCTGACCCCAAACCTAACCCTGACCCCAAACAAGACCCCAAAAAGGACCCCAAACGAGACCCTGACTCTGACCCTGGCTCACAGCAGGATGCTGCACAGATCAACACAGCACAAGAGCAACGTGGAGGTAAATCTATGATAGTTCATTAACATGTCTATGGTATAAACCAGGGGTTTCAACCTTTTTTACACCAGGGCCCACTATTTGATGTTGAGTTCAGTCTCTCGGATCCAAAACTAAGGATTTTCAAGTGTGTGTCCACAATTTAGGAGAGATAAACTGGCAAAATGTTGGTCAAAATAACAGTTTTTTTTTTTTTTTGCATTTTATAATTGTGTAGATTCTTGAAAGTTAATTCATTCAGATGTTTGAATATAATTTAACTCTTGAGAGTGTAAAATGAAACCCAATGCACCCGTAAGGGTCCATTTGGTTTCATTTTACACTCTCAAGAGCTACAGATCTACTGTATAAGGGTGCATTTGGTTAACAACAGTCAATCATTTAGCTGGGGACAAAAACACTTGATATTTTATATATAGAGAGATGTTGTGTTTCCTATAGAGATGGAGGTCTGAAAAATCATTCACATGGTGTTAATGCTAACACCATATTCACCACAGTCACTGAAAATTGGGGGAATCCCCTCTAACACAGAAACCTTAAACATGGTACTTTCTGCTGTTCTCTGCACCATGGGCGACTGGGCCTTCTATTGAGCCTGCTACTTGCAGATGGGGTGTCATTGGGAAACAGAAGTGACAGCGCTGCTTTTCTTGTGGTTACAGCATGTTTACTGTCGGGTATGAGGAAGAATGTCATTGTCAGCATCTGCAGCAGGCCGATAAGATTGTCGCGGTAACGATACGTGACCTACTGGTGATCATCGTTTGGTTTTCACATAGACTGCATAGACCCATGGCAGTGGAACTCACTCCTCTTGCACCTGTGAGCACCCCCAGTCCACTGATGCTTTTAACAACGGACTAAAGACCTATATGCTTTTAATGTCCTGTGTCTCGCTATATTGCACAAGGCAGAGGCTAGAGAGGGAGCAGGGGGGGGGGGTGGATCTCACGCTTGTCACGGCATCCTGCACGCATATGTGAGAAGTCAAAATGAATTGGAATAAAAAAAACAAATTTTGCCAGCCCATAGAGCCCCATTGTGAACCCAGACACATGTTTTACGTTAGAAAAATGTCCTTTTGTAAAACTGAACTTTATAAAACCATGAATAGAAAGTTAAGTGGGATAATGTCCCCATGTTTGTTTTCCAGCCCCTAAACAGTCTCATCAGAATGTCTACATAGCTGTTGTTGTGGTGTGTGTGGTGCTGCTGTGTCTTCTCCTATTGGCTGGGATCATTGTCCTGCTGGTACAGAGTGAGTATCACTATTGAAACACTGGGGCCCCCAATTTTGTTGCTGTCTAAATCGTTATTCTCGTGTCTCCGCACCCACTATTTATTATGCCGACACCGTTATTTGTGGCTAAAGGTCATGTGAGTGTTGTCACGACTCACACAGTCCCCTTTATAGGCTTTTAATTTTGTCATTATACATTTCAGAAATCAACATTGAAATTTAAGAGCACCCGTTAAAGGCATTGGTGAAGGATCAATTAATGAATCTTCACAACTTATCACCGCTCTTCATAAAATAAATCCTCACTAATATACATGATAGAATGCCACTGTTGTTTTTCTACTCAATCTGTGTCTCACAGGAGAGCTGTGGTCAGAAACCTGTCCTCCAATTCACAATTCAGCAGATTTTTATAAGCAATTATGTAAAAAAAAAATCTTTTTATTATCGGGAGAACTGTATTGGGGAACTGAGAATGCCTGCAGTTCCTATTAGCTTGGATTCCCCATGGATGATGTCACTGGAAGGCAGGTAACTGCCCACAGCCCTCCTGTGAGACACAGACTGAGTAGAAAAAACAATGTGATATTTTATCATGTACATTGTAAGGGAGGTCTAACTTAGATCTTTGGTGGGTTGCATAATCCATCCTAAACACCAGTATGATGCATCACTGGCCATGTCGTTTTTTTCTGCTATAGGTCCTTTAGTCTTGTGGGTTAAACATCATGAAGAAACAGAATATTTTTCTCTTCCACTTCTAACAGGTGGTTCGTTGCGGTCCAGTTTTGACGAGTTACAGACCAGACTTAACAACATGACTGACCAGAGAAACCAGTGGAAGACTATGTTTGACAACATGACCGAACGCACTGAGCAGTTAGAGACCACACTGAACAGCACGACTGAACAGAGAGACCAGCTAGAGACCAGACTGAACAGCACGACTGAACAGAGAGACCAGTTGCAGAACAGTTTTGATGCGCTACAGACCAGCCTTAGCACCATCACTGACAAACCAGATGACCTAAAGAGGATTCTTTGTGGTCAGTAAGACATGCTCTTCTTACACATGTCCTTATATAATGTATAGTATAGTTAATTATAATTAATCCCAGCACAGAACAACAGTGTCTAACATTATGTTCTATTTTGTTGTTAGAATCACATGGATTTACATTTGGTGAAGGTGTGTGTTATTACATCTCTACTGTGATGAAGACCTGGGATGACAGCAGAGCATTCTGTACAGCCAGACAATCTGACCTGGTGACCTTGAAGAGCAGAGAGAAGCAGGTGCAGAGTGTGTGTGTGTGTGTGTGTGTGTGTGTGTGTGTGTGTGTGTGTGTGTGTGTGTGTGTGTGTGTGTGTGTGTGTGTGTGTGTGTGTGTGTGTGTGTGTGTGTGTGTGTGTGTGCGCGCGTGCGTGCACGTGCCTTAGAGTATGGTGTGCGTGCATGTGTCCACTCCATCTAGTTGAGACACACATCTAGTATTACAGACATTGTAGGCATACTTCAGTCATCAGTTGATATTTTTTTTGTTCAGCGCTTCGTTAAAAGTCTCATTGGAAACAAGGAGGTCTGGATTGGATTGACCGACAGAGAGACAGAAAAAGAGTGGAAGTGGGTTGACGGAACACTTCTAAGCCCTCCATGGTAAGTCTTTATCTTCATTATTATACGTTATTTAATGCCCATGTGGTTCACTGGGGACAGGGAGGAATGATATTAATGAATTAAGTGAAATCACAGAATATACCTTTAACTTTAACCTTTTTGTGCACACAATTACTCTGTATCTCCTGTTTAATTCATTGTCCAGTTCATTTATACGCACATATCTAATGCAATATAATTTGAAGTCATGATTAGAACAATAATAATAATCAGATCAGTGTTGTAATATATTAATAATTAAGTAATGTTTCTACTTCTACAGGGACTGGATAGGTGCTGAGCCTGATGACTTTCGTGGAGGAGAAGACTGTGGTCGGGTTAATGGGGGAGGATGGAACGACGTGCCATGTTGGTGGTTACAGTATTGGATTTGTGAAATAGTTCTCTAGAGTTCTGCACCAGCTAGTAATAGTAACACAACTGTATGTGTATGTGCAGGCTGCAACCTTTGTTGTGGCAGGAGCTTTATTTTATTTTATGTACTTCAACGCCCATTATTTATTCTGCATTTGAGCCACAGACAACCATTTGATGGCATTTATTTATTCTTCTAGACCTAAATTAAAGAATTTGTCCAAAATTCCAAGCTCTATTGGTGTTGGTACCATTAGGAACAAAATGCAATGTTTTGTAGATTCTCTTATCTAGATTTATTTTAAATTAATTTAAGTAATGCAGTTCACCTTTATTTGGCGAAATTGAACCAAATGGACCCACTTGGCTTTTGTTTTTACTGCGAGTTAATTGTGCACTAAATAAATTAATCAAGTTAAATAGTAATGCTGACAGCCTCTCTATCTCTATTTGATTATATTTTCACACCAAAGACCTAAAATTAAAGAATTCTTTTGATTTTGTCCACAAATCCAGGCCGTATTTTGGCAACAAAACAGTGAAAACTTCTTAATTAAGTGGTGCTAATTCAGATGATGAATATTTTAACTCCTGAGCGTGTCAAAATGACACCAAATATGCAATGGGCTTTTTTCATGCCACTATTCAAGAGTATAATTCGTACCGTATTTCCATTATTCAGATAAAGGTCAGACTATGCTATGTAACATGTAATAAATTCATTAATTAATTAATAGCCATGTGTTTCATTGCAATACCACAGAAAGATGGATCATTAAAGTGGTTTGTGAATGACATAATTATAATATATTTAGGGGGTAGGGTGTGTAGGAGTGGCTGTGTGCCATCTCCTAAATTCTTTCATGCCCATTCGTTTGCTATAGAGCATAATTTCGAGCTCAAGGCCCAAGGGCCGAGTCAGGCCCAGTAATGAATTATCTTCCACCCGTGGGACTATATTATGAAAACAGCGCTTGATGAAAACAGAGAGTGGTGAGGATCATGAGTTTTAATAATGTAAAACGTGTCTATTGAAAACAAATTACATAAGTTGAGCATTGCATAGACCTGTAAGGTTGTCAAGGCAGGGCAAGGTCAAGTATGTCATGTGCTAAGGGACGATTTATATACTGAGGTATGTGTTTAATTCTTAATTGAAGAAATGATACGAGAAGAAAAATTGTAGTGGTAATTACAATCCTTCAACTTTCAGAATAAAAAAAAAGTCCAGCCAAAAAGTTAGCCTGGCTAAAGGCAGACCAAATCAGCTATAACTGGAATAGCTCAACTGTACACCTGATTGTGGCCAATCAGGACACAGTATACTATGCATACATATTTGAATACTGTGTCCTAATTGGCCACCCAGTTCTCTGGAGTAGGAAATTGAGCTATTCCAAACCAATCTGCTGGCAGACTTTATTTATTTATTTATTTATTTATTTATTTATTTATTTATTTAATCATTCATTCATTTTTTTACTAACAGCTGATTCTGTCTGTCTTTAGCCAGGCTACAAGAAGGTACCAGCTAGGAGATGAGAACTTGTGATATGCATGTTAGAACAGCATTATAATCAGAGTAAGTTAAAGGTAGGGTAAGTGATTTGAAATTCATCCTGTAGTTCCAGCCTGGTGCACTAGGGGCACCAAACAGTAACTACACTATGTGAACCTGCTGCTCGATCCTGATTGGAGGAGAATTCGCCACCACCTGGGGAACTTTTATTAGCTCCTCTGCTAACGTGGGGGAGGGGGAAACTCCATACATGGTTTCCACACCTTATAATAGAGCATTTTAACAGAAAAAAATTTTTTTTTGGGTGATATCTGACAAAAGTGAAATCACTTCCCCTACCTTTAAGCACTTGAGGGGCCACTGACGGCCACGACGTTCCAGCACAGAGGACCGGAGCACGTGTCCAACAAGGGCTGCCACACACACACACACACACACACACACACACACCCCCACACACACACACACACACACACACACACACACACACACACACACACACACACACACACACACACACACACACACAGTAAAAGAGTAAAAGAGAGAGAGAGAGAGAGAGAGAGAGAGAGAGAGAGAGAGAGAGAGAGAGAGAGAGAGAGAGAGAGAGAGAGAGAGAGAGAGAGAGAGAGAGAGAGAGAGAGAGAGACAGAGAGAGAGAGAGAGAGAGAGAGAGAGAGAGAGAGAGAGAGAGAGAGACAGGATGGTGCCCTAGGGAATATTTATATACCCGTTACTTACAGATTTGTGTACAGTGTTAGGGCCACTCTGTGTGTGCATGTGTGTGTGTGTGTGTGTGTGTGTGTGTGTAGTCACACACACAAATAATGATAATAATACAGCAAGACGGCAAATGGCCAATAAAAGGAACTGCACTGCCTACTGTATATACTGCCACCAATCAGCCACTGATGAGTGGGTGGCATCTAATCAACCCACCGGCACCAACAGGGGCAAGAGACGGGTTCAACCGCTTACCTGTAGTCGAGTCACAGGGGGCAACAGCTCCACCACAGAGCTCCAGGCGTCTTTCTCCCATAAGAACATTAGGAACTTACTCCTGGGGGATCCTGACATGTTCCAAGGGCAGGTCAATGTGATCCAATGTGAACCTGATAACCGTGCTGCTTCGCCACATGGTCGTCGTTGTGAAAGCTTGTCTCTTGCGTAAATAATACATTGTCATGTCATGTTGCTTAAACAAATAAACAGTCCATCTTATCAGCTTTGCATTTACAGAAAGGGAAGTTGTGAAATAAATTACTTCCACTATTGAAATTTCATCTTCCCCTGTTAGTGACATTTAGCTTTTTAACCAGTCAAGTCAGTGTCAGAGACAGTTGACTCTGAACAGCATCTAGAATGAGTGAGGACGTGTACGCCAAGCCAGATCTGACCAAGAAGGTCAGATATAGAGACAGAGACAGAGAAGGACAGGCAGAGGACAGTGGAGACTGGGAGGAGAAGATAGTAGACATCTACGACACTGCAGACTACCCTGACCGCATCCCTGACTCTGATCCTGACCCTAAACCTGACCCCGGCTCACAGCAGGATGCTGCACAGAAAACCACAGCGCATCAGCAGCGTGAAGGTAAATTATGTACTAAAATTACATTTTTTTTAAATATTAGCACAAAACCTTAAACATGGGACTTTCCAGAAGCCGCGATGTTCTATGATATTTAGGTATATTTTTCTTTTTAGGCCTACCATTAGCCACCAGCGCCATGTCTGTGGAAATCCCGAGTGCACTGATGCTTTTAACAATGGACTGAATGCCTATCCTTAAGCATTTTATTAAAAATGTTTTCATTTTAACTTGACTCCTTTTAGTCTAACCATGGCTGGTCCCTTGATATTGATCATGATTTATGTTATATGGTGTTGCTTAGGCGTCATTTCATGTTTTTGCCTTGCTTTTAAACGTATAGTAGTGCGAGATTTGTGAGAGTGCTTCTGTACTGCCTGGGATTCGAACCCGGGTCTCGCGCTTGAAAGTCCAACATCTTCACCACCAGACCAAAGGGACATACCCTTGGTCCGGGGCAGATACTAGACTTTGGAGGCCATCACGACAGAGCCACCTGCTACACTTCATGAAAAAATAAATAAATAAATAAATAAATAAATAAATAAATAAATAAATACTTGAATAATTGAATAATTATGACTTCATCACTATTTTGTTTACTACTATTTTGTTTAGTTAAAAAATGAATATACACTCTTACACTCTTTAGAGTGTACATCAGCCATTTTCAATTAAATATGAGAATAACTGTAAAAAGGTTATATACCTCCCTGAAAGAGAACCTAGTGTGGAATCTAATCTGTAACCGACATGGAATACTGTATATTTCATTGCATTGCGCAGTTCACTGAGTTCCTAGTCGAAAAGAGACAATATAAGAGTTTTTTTTTAACCCAAGCCAAGTAGTAAATTAATGTTCACTGTGTCAAAATATCCTCACAAACAGTGAGTTGAACCTTAAAGGTAGGGGAAGTGATTTCACTTTTGTCAGATATCACCCAAAAAATATTTTTTTTTCTGTTAAAATGCTCTATTATAAGGTGTGGAAACCACATAGGGAGTTTCCCCCTCCCCCACGTTAGCAGAGGAGCTAATAAAAGTTCCCCAGGTCACCACAATTCTCCTCCAATCAGGAGAGAGCAGCAGGTTCACATAGTGTAGCTACTTTTGGGCGCCCCTAGTGCACCAGGCTGGTACTACACCATGAATTTCAAATCACTTCCCCTACCTTTAAAGACTATAACCCTAGAATTTATTTACATTTTACATGATTTTCTGTTACACCATCACTAAACATGGGTGTATTTTACATAATGTAAAAAAAAAAAAAAAAAAAAAAAAAAAAACACTACAGCAAGTACAGCAATACATAGCAACTTGATTTGAACCCTAAACGCTATAATGATGTCATCTCTAATCAAGAATTAACTTATTTGGGGAACTAAATGCTGTGAGACCATAACGTTTGTGATCATATTTGTTTTTGTGTAACTGTGGCTTAGGAGGTAGGCTTAGAGAACAGGTTGTCCAATTACCGGTGGTCGGCTCCTCCTGTCTACATGTAAACACTGAACCCCAAAAATTGCTCCCGATGTGTTGGTTGGTGCCTTGCATGGGTGTATGAATGTGTGTATTTTCAATGAATGTAGTGCATTATGCAAAGTGCCTTGGATAGGGTGACCAAATGGGTGCCATGTCATTATTCCGACCTCCCATAATTCCGACCTCCCATAATTCAGAAAAAAGCAAAAAAAATAAGAACTCCCATAGGTACGACCTCCCGTTTTTCCGACCATCGGAAGAACGGGATTTCGGGATTATGGGTTGGAGTTTATGGTGAATAAATTAAGGCTATTCAATAAGTGATTGACTTTGTTCTACTGTAGTTTAATAAATGCTGTCCCTAGACATGTGTTTGACTTCATTATGCTGCATATTTTTACATTTCTGTTATATGCGTTCATAGACTGCATGGGAGTATTGATCCTATAACCCTAGGCACGCGTGCCAACGATGGCACGCCGGGTGGTATCGGCTGGCACACGGCCAGATTCTGGGGAAAGGTTTTTTTTTTTTTATCTCAGTAATAAATAATTCCTATTCCTATTGAATGTGCACGTTGTAAAATAAAAGATTATAGGCCTACTATTTCGCTAAGGCTTCAAACTGAAATTGCGAATTGATTAGCAAATTGCAACGGCCGCAATTATAAATTAATTTAATCAATATTCAACCGGAGCGAGTCTGATCCAGTGCTCTGATCAATCATAAGGGCGGAGGAGCCCCGTGTCCAACTTTCCTCCAAAACCAGTAAAAAGTAATCCTCCTTGGCATGGCGTCTGTGTCTGCTCTGCAGAACCCGCGGTCCTCCCGTCATGTCAGCCTAACCAGACAACGCTGTAAGTGTGTGTGTGTGTGTGTGTGTGTGTGTGTGTGTGTGTGTGTGTGTGTGTGTGTGTGTGTGTGTGTGTGTGTGTGTGTGTGTGTGTGTGTGTGTGTGTGTGTGTTTTGCGCGCACGTCGGAGCAGAAAAACGGCTTGTTGTTTGAGGGTGACCAGATGTCCCTGTTTCTGTGGGACAGTCTCAGGGTGACCAGAAGTCCCTCTTTATGTGGGACAGTCACTCATTTTACTTTTCAGTCATCCCACAAATTGACACCCTGTCAGTCCCACATTGTGACTGACAGACTACAGTGGTCAATTGCCCTAATAGCCCCCTTTCTGTTTTCTCTCACTGTCTCTTTTTTTGCTAGATGCGTTTTAAGCCTGTTAAAATAACAGGAGAAATACAGACCAACATGAATAAATAACAAAATGATGGGCACTATTAGGACTATGTGTGGACAAATATGAGGCATTTTTAATACCAACTTAAGTACTATATTGCTACCCGCAATTAACTCTCCGACTTTACCCTCACAAGTATAGGCCTACTTGTCCTCAAATAAAGAGTTTTGGTCACCCTAAGTCTAATATGGCCTAAGCATGACATATAACCGCAGAAAATGGCCATTAAATACGTAAAAATCGTGAAAATGCTCGATGTATTGACTCTAGGCCTATTTTTTTTATTTATTTAATTTATTGTAAATTTTACTGCGGCACTCGGAGGGTCAACGAAAAAAATCATGGCACTTCATGTCGAAAAGGTTGCCTACCCCTGCTATAGCCTACAATATGATTATTTGATGTATGTATTTCTTTCTACTGTCAATCAAGATCCCTGCAGCAATGAGGCGCACGGGGATTCCCCGTGCGTTGCTGCGGTTAGAGCTCTGCTGAGCGAGGTGAATTAAAACTACACAACAAAATCTTGGGTTTTCAAACTATCCAGTGGTCCTGAGAGGGCTGGCAAGGTAACCAAATGTAACTCTGTAAAATGAATCCAAATGAACCGTATGGTATGGGCTCATTAGGCTTCATTTTATGCGTTCGGTTTGTACTCAAAGGCTGGGACTGAGAGGCTAAATGGTGGTCCGTGGGACACTGGTGTCAAAATGATTGAAAACCACAGGTCTTAAATGTATTCCTGTTTGTACATTTCTGCAATAAATACATGAAATATTATGCGATCATCGTGCACAACGCACAAAGCATTGATTTAAGACATACAGTACCACCTGGGCATTATGCGGCCGGGGCCTAATGCGGCCTTTTCCCTGACTCTGACCGCCCCGTGATAGCCTATACTGTGGTTTTCAACCAGTGGTCCAGGGACCACCAATGGTTCTTGAGAGAGTTCCAGTTAAATATAAAAAGTTGGTTAACCAGATGTAACTCTTTGAGATGGTAAAAAATAAAAAAGAGTAAAAAATAAAAACAAATGGACCCTTGCGGGTCCATTTGGTTTCATGTTTACACGCTCAAGAGTTAAAATACTCATCTGAATTAGCCAGAGAACGTAAAAATGTCATTTCTGATCAATCCAGCCTGCAGGAATTCTGGACAAAAGCAAAATAAATATTTACTTTTGGGGTCTGTGGGGCTAGTCATCAAATGGTGGTCCGTGGCTCATATACTGAATAAATAGAAATTGTTACTCTCACTCTTACTTTTATATTGTAATTGTTGTGAATTATCTGCCTGCTGTCTGTCTGGCAGCCTGTGGACATCCCTACCTTTTCCATCACTCCACCCCAATCCACTCATTATCCAATCACAGCTCAGGTGCACCACGATATAACCAGCTCCCTTTCCAACCACCCTCAGTCAGTCTCCAGCCTCCACACAGGCAACATCTACAGGCTCCCCAACTTTCCAGCGTCAAACCAGCCATGCGTACTTGACAATGTAAGCTTTGCACTGACTTGAATTGTTGTATTCTGCCATGGACTAAATTGTTGCCCTTGCAATATGTCATCTGTTATGTATGGTCATTTATTATGTGTGTATATATGCTAAATTATAATTATTTACTCTATAATGATTGTATCCCCTGTCATTTGCTAATTACTATGTTAATCTAACACTATCTACATATTTGCATTATATCATTCATGACTGTTGGTTGAATGTACTCCTTTTCTCTGTTCTAGAAAACCATGGCATGGCATTATGGATAACTAAAACCTGCAATAAACCATCATCTTAAATATACTCAATGTCATCTCTCTAACCGGAGAACCCTTGGGTGGTCAGCACTAACAGTCACACAACCAGTTAATATTTAATAGTAATTAAATTAATATTATGCAGACTATAGTTCAGCCTTTAGTCTTGGCCCTCCACAATATTTTATGTATCTCATTTGGCCCCTTGGGAAAAATAATTGCCCACCCGTAGATAAAGACTGTCGACAGCAAATGGCCTATAACTCAATTCTGTATGCTTTCTACTTAAAATAATGGGTAAATAATGGTTTATTAATAAGGGTAATAATAATAATGTCCACTCATGCACTTTGAAAAGAAGTAGTCTTCATTCACAATATTGCTTTTATTCAGTCAAATAGGCCTAAACAAGCCATAGGCAAAAACAAAAACAGCAACATTTCAGGAACAATTAAATTCCCTGGCTTGCACTTGTGTGAAAATAATAACTAATAATAAATATCAAAAGTCACCCATACCATGTTTTAGCCCACTCATGTTCAATACAAAGTTTAACATTGTGCGTGGTTGGAGGTGGAGGCCGAAGAGCAGCACGCTTCCTGTTCAGTTGGGAGCGCACGCTGTCGAATTCAGGGATGCTCTCACCATCTGCAGCCCCTCTGACAACCTCGTCGTACACCTTCTTAACGGACTTTGTTGGGTCAGCTTCAATCGCCTGAATCATCCTCTGCACAATGTCGGTGCCTGATATAACGGGGGAGTCATCTCCGTGGTTGTGTACTGGTGCGTTTAAAACGATGATATTTTGATTAATTGCAGCTATATTGAATTGCGCGGTTTGGATGAAAACATTGCAGGTCTTCCTCCAGCACCGCCAGTAGATCTTTCCACCTTTGGTTTTGTTTTTTTGGTAGCGGTATCCATTATGTACCAGAATTTTGCCGCCTCTCTTTCCTGGCTGCAGAGTTGCCATTACGCACGAGTCACGACACTTTACGCGCGGCGCTAGAGGTGTTCTGCGTTTAAACTGGCATCAACTTGCACCACGACGTTCGACGCCTTTTATACTCTCCTAAATGCAATTCATTTTATTACACCCAGCCGGTCTCCATTAATTGAACAATGCTTACTGCAATCAGCATGATATGAATCATCCTGTGCCAAGGATCATTGCATCCGTCCCTTAATTAAGGGAAGCAGGGCCGGCTGGTGTTAATTGCATTTAGGACAGTATAAAAGGCGTCGAATGTCCTATGCCAGTTGATGCCTGTTTGAACGCAGGACACGTCTAGCGCCGCGCGTAAAGTAAGTGTCGTGACTCGTGCGTCGTGCGTAATGGCAACTCTGCAGCCAGGAAAGAGGGGAGGCAAAATTCTTGTACATAATGGATACCGCTACCAAAAAAACAAAACCAAAGGTGCAAAATTTTACTGGCGGTGCTGGAGGAAGACCTGCAACGTTTTCATCCAAACCGCGCAATTCAATATAGATGCCGTTAATCCGAATATCATCGTTTTAAACGCACCAGTACACAACCACGGAGATGACTCGTCTGTTATATCAGGCACTAACATTGTGCAGAGGATGATTCAGGCGATTGAAGCTGACCCAACCAAGCCCGTTAAGAGGGTGTATGACGAGGTCGTTAGAGCGGCTGCTGTTAATGAAAATATACCCCAATTCGACACTGTGCGTTCCCAACTAAACCGAAGGCGCGCTGCTCTTATGCCTCGAATCCCACACAGCGTTCATGACGTTCGTGTTCAAGATGAGTGGGCCAGAACATGGGATGGAAATGAGTTTCTGTCTCATCAAGACAATGACTGGGGAATTTTGATTTTTGGCACAGAGGGAAATTATAGAAAGTTACGACGGTGTTCAGACATTTACATGGATGGCACATTTAAAACCTGCCCGAGGCCATACGAGCAATTTGTGACCATCCATGGCAAATACCGGGGAAGAGTGGTGCCCCTAGTCATGTGCCTGATGAACGGCAAAGAGGTTGGCCAGTACAGGGAGGTCCTGTCCCACGTCAAGGCGAAGGTCCGCCGCATAACGGGGCATCGCTGGAGGCCGCAGCACATAATTACTGATTTCGAGAGCTCTCTGCTTACGGCCATTCAAACAGAATTGCCAAATAGCCAGTCATTATGTTGCTATTTTCATTTTTGCCAAAGTCTATGGAGGCGAATACAGAATGAGGGCCTTGCTGGGGCATACCGCCGCTCTCAGAGCTTAAGGAAATGCCTCCAAAAATGTATGGCGCTCGGATACCTGCCCTTGGCTGTGGTGGGCCAGAATTTCGACCTCCTCTCCAACGACAGAGCGACACGGCGGCTGGTGCGGCGCTTCCACGGCCTGGGGGATTTCTTGCAGTACATGGAGCGCAACTACATCCAGCCTGGCGCACTGTTTCCCCCAGTACTGTGGAACGTGTATGAACGGACGTCGGACAACCGCACAAACAACTTTGTGGAAGGTAAGCCCTTGTGACACACACACACACACACACACACACACACACACACACACACACACACACACACACACACACACACACACACACACACACACACACACACACACACACACACCAGAGAGGTGGATTATTAAATTATTATGTGTTTCTCAGGATTCCATGGAAGATGGAACAGAGCTCTGGAGAGGCGCCATCCATCACTCTGGATCTTTCTGCGGCGGCTTAAAGACGAGCAGCGGCTGGTGGAGGTCAGAGCAGGCGCAGCAGAAAGGGGAGAGCCTCGCCCTCGACAAAAAAAGAAATGGAGGCGCCTTGAAAGCCGAATCTCCCGTTTGAAGAGGGAGTACCACCGCGGGGACATCGACGTGCCCGAATATTGGGACGCAATAAGGCATTGTGTGCACGAATTCGTGTGAGAGGCCTAGGGGTCTGTAACCTTTTTTTTAAATGCAATGTTTTTATTTTCTTTTAATTTAATGATAAGTTAATAATAAGTTAATGACACCACTGCATTTTTTCCACCATGCAGTTATTATTTTCATACGAATGTAATTTGACTGTTTTTCTTAAAAAAAAAAAGTTTGTAAAAGTGATCCTCGTTTTTGTTCTGACCTCAAACCTGAAATGTTGCTGTTTTTTGTTTGTTTTTTTTGCCCTATTTGGCTTGTTTATTTGAGCGAATAAAAGCAATATTGTGAAATGAAGACTACTTATTTTCAAAGTCCGTCAGTGGACATTATGGGTTGCATTATCATATTTTAAGTAGAAAGCATACAGAATTGAGTTATAGGCCATTTGCTGTCACATGACAGCGACCTGTTTAATGCCTTAATCAATACCTTGTGCGTTGGTGCACGATGATCGCACAATATTTTATATATGTATTGCAGAAATCTAGCCTACAAACAGGAATACTTTTAAGACATGTGGTTTTCAAACATTTTTACAAGACATGTGGTTTTCAAACATTTTGACACCAGTGTCCCACGGACCACCATTTAGCCTCTCAGACCCAGCCTTTGAGTAGCCTACAAATCGAGCGCGTAAAATGAAACCAAATGAGCCCGTACCGTACGGGTTCATTACCAACCTTACCAACCCTCTCAGGACAACTGGATATCCCTGTTTGAAAACTGTTTGAAATAATAAAAAAAAGACCATTCTTTTACGTTCTCTGGCTAATTCAGAGATGAGTATTTTAACTCTTCAGAGCGTAAACCTGAAACCAAATGGACCCGCAAGGATCCATTTGGTTTTATTTTTTTTCTCTCTCAAAGAGTTGCATCTGGTTAACCAACTTTCCCTATTTATCTGGAACTCTCTCAGAACCATTGGTGGTCCCTGGACCACTGGTTGAAAACCACAGTAGCCTATAGGCTACCCTTTCACGGGGCGGTCAGAGTCAGCGAAAAGGCCGCATTAGGCCCCGGCCGCATAATGCCCAGGTGGTACTGTATGTCTTAAATCAATGCTTTGTGCGTTGTGCACGATGATCGCATAATATTTCATTATTTTATTTGATCGACATTTGAACGACACAATAAATACATCAAACAATAATAATAGGGTAATAATAAGGGTAATAATAATAATAATAATAATATAATAAGGAACGACTTTATAGTCAATTCCTACTGTCGATCACATTGTAGAGTAGACTCTCATGCGTCTATGAACGCATATGACAGAAATGTAAAAACATCTGCAGCATAATAAAGTCAAACACATTTCTAGGGACAGCATTTATTAAACTACAGTAGAACAAATTCAATCACTTATTGAATAGTCTTCACCATAAAACCCAACCCATAATCTCGAAATCCCGTTCTTCCGATGGTCGGAAAAACGGGAGGTCGTACCTATGGGAGTTCTTATTTTTTTTGCTTTTTTCTGAATTATGGGAGGTCGGAATTATGGGAGGTCGGAATACTGGGTGGACACCACCAAATGTCCCTCTTTCCTTTTCAGGTGTGGCACAAATTGAGACCCTGTCTCACATCATGACTGACAGAGTACAGTGTTCAAAGGACCTAATATTCGGCTTTATGTTGACTGTTTTCCTGCTATAGATCTCTTAATTATTACGTTTTCTCCACTTGTCCCACACATGCAAGACAGTACTTCTGTCCCTCACATGAACCATTTAGATCTGGTCTTGGATAAAGGCGCTATATAAATGCACCATTTACCATTTTGTTTTCCAGCCCCTAAAGAGTCTCATCAGAAACTCTACGTAGCTGTTGTTGTGGTGTGTGTGTGTGGTGCTGTGTCTTCTCCTATTGGCTGGAATCATTGCTGTGGTCATACAACGTGAGTATCACTATAGGGCACTATTTTCATCCATGTTAAATCCATTTAGCCCTAAACTTCAACTTACTATGGAGGAGGAGGAGGACGAGTGATCAGTCCATGTACAACATGATGGTCCCCGATGTTGATCAGCTGATTTTGACAGGCGAGATAGGAGATACGCATTATTTCCAGAATTATATAGGCCTATGATCGTGCCTATATCTTTATTATTTACTTTTGCAAAGGTGAGATTGAGCAATTGTTCAATAGAAAAGGCTTATATTTTAACTACCAAATAGCTGAGGTTGAACTAAATACTAAATAAATGCATTTGCATTATATAAGGGGACAGCTTATAATTTATAGTGCTTGCATTCAATCAGTTGACAATTCGAGTGACTCGTCTGTCTAAATCAGCTGATCAACAAGTACATGTGACATCGGGGGCCACAAAGGGACCACTATGTTCACGTTGTAAACCTACAGAACTCTGGCTGCATTTTAGAGGCTTCACCCATGCAGCTAGAGTTCAGACAAACTGCTGACTCACGTTTGATGCCTTTTATGGTATGAAATGGGGCGTGGAAGAATGAAAATGGGATGGTCCTGTCATTTGCGATCATTCTCACACGCTGGTATTCCTCTGGGAATGCTCGTGCTCGTTACGCTACCTACAGAGGCTTACGCACAGCCTCTGCCGAGTTCTCTGTATCGCGCCGTCAGTAACAGCAGTGAGTGTTTGCACTCAGTCACTGCACTTGCTCGATCGCGAAATGTGCGTATTTTCTCTGTCCTCCTCAATCCGGTCCCTCATGAGCAACCTAAGCTCTCACAGGGTTGGCGTCTAAACCTAACTGTCGGTCCTATGATGCAGTCTGCCTCCATAGTATTTGTTTGTTGTGCACTAAACAGGCTGGAATCTATAAATCTCTTTAGTCTTTATTAGCCTACATTAATTTAAAGAACCACTTCACCACTTTTCAACTTGCCTTCATATACTGTAGTTGGTCCCCCCCACAAGGATTTTAGCCATTTTTATCTATTGAATAAATAAATAAATGCACCAAGTGGGATCATAACCTTCATCACAAATGTCCTGAAATGCTCAGAGGAGTTTTACTAACTACTCACTCCTTTTGGATCTATGGATGAAAATCCTTTAGCCTTTTGGGTTACTATATTACTACGTTAATGTATTTTTTTCTTTGGATTTAAAAATGCAATTGTTCTGTTTTACTGACATATTCAAAAATAAACATTACAAACAGGAGGGTTTTTTTGTGCAACATTTTTGGCATGTCACAACAGCATAGTGAATTGTAGGTAATGTTGCCTTTTTGTGCCTTACCATGTTATTAATGGAGGCCATATGGATTTGGGGCTGTCATGAATGCCAGGTACACAGGGCCTACTTTAAATTTGTCATGCACCTTCCACAACTACGCAGACAGTGCAGTGCCCGGTGTCGACTCAGCCGGACGCACAGTTGTCCAGAACCGCCATAAAAAGGCATACATACATGGAGCTGGCATATTCCTTTTTGTATTATTTGACTTTTCATCCACACCCATTTTTTTTCCAACCAATGCCAATTCCTAATGTAATACTGGGCTCTACACAGCCTCCACTAACCTATGGAGGCAGCGGACTCGGACCTGTTCTGACCTCACAACAGTCCACATTTGGTGATGTCTGACACATAACCCCATACAACTGTAGGGGCATAAGAGGGAGACACATATCTCCAATGCATTTCCAACTTACATTAGGCTTGCAAGTAGCTAGTCCACCAAGGGCACCACTCTAGTTAGCTATGAAGGTAGAAAACAAGTGAATTGTTTTATTTTCATTAAAAAAGAATCTGCCTAATGATGATGTCACTGGTGGATGTGTAACTGCCTAACCTTGGCAAACTATACCTAAACCCATATTACAGGGGCAATAAAATATATCACCCCAGCGCAGGTAAAAAAAAGAACATAAACAATAAAGAACAGAAACCTAACCTCAGTAAAAACTATACCTAAAACCTAACCAAGAACCTTAACCCTAAACTCAGTAAATCTATGCCTGCCCTAAGTTGAATCTAACCAAGAATGTTTTCTTTCTTACAGATGGTTCGTTGATTGAAGAGAAGAACATCCTGCACTCCAGTTTTGACCAGTTACAGAACAGACATGACAACCTGACTGAAATGATTGGCCAGTTAGAGACCAGACTGAACAACATGACTGAACAGAGAGACCAGCTAGAGACCACACTGAACAACATGACCGAACTGAAAGACCAGTTAGAGAGAGAGAGAGACCAGTGGAAGACTAATTATGATGAGTTAGAGAGCAAGCATACAAACCTGACTGAACTGAAGAGGATTATTTGTGGTCAGTGAGACAATGTTTTCCTTTATATACCTACAATCTTATATTATTAAAGTTCATCATCTGTCATTGATGTGATGTGAGTATGTCCTTAAAACACAACCTTTAATATTGTATTTTGTTATTAGAATTACATGGTTTTACATTAGGTGGTGATGGGTGTTATTACATCTCTACTGAGAGGAAGACCTGGATGACAGCAGAGCATTCTGTACAGCCAGACAATCTGACCTGATGACCATAAAGAGCGAAGAGAAGCAGGTGTTTTTTTTTTTTTTTTTTTTTTTTTTTTTTTGCTCTTTTTAAATATAATGATATATTACTTAAAGGTAGGGGAAGTGATTTCACTTTTGTCAGATATCACCCCAAAAAAATGTTTTTCTGTTAAAATGCTCTATTATAAGGTGTGCAGACTATATATGGAGTTTCCCCCTCCCCCACGTTAGCAGAGGAGCTAATAAAAGTTCCCCAGGTGGTGGGTGAATTCTCCTCCAATCAGGATGGAGCAGCAGGTTCACATAGTGTAGCTACTCTTGTGCGCCCCTAGTGCACCAAGCTGGTACTACACAATGAATTTCAAATCACTTCCCTTAGCTTTAATACGTAAACGACTAGTTGACTATAAAAATCTAGTTGACTACCAAAATTCAAAAAACATTTGAGTTAACTGAAACTAATAAAAACTAAAAATGAATGCAAAAAACGATAACTAAACTAAAACTGTAATGTGGGTTCAGAAAACTAACTGAAACTAACTGAAATTATACGCAAAATACCCTTAGTTTTAGTTTTTATAAAGCTTTTAAATCCAAAATGTTTTGGTGACCAGCATGAGGAGGAGATGCTTCTAGATCTTCTATCCACTACTGAGTTCCATAAACATGAGGAGGAGATGCTTCTAGATCTTCCAAGCTATCCACTACTGAGTTCCATAAACATGAGGAGGAGATGCTTCTAGATCTTCTATCCACTACTGAGTTCCATAAACACTGGGGGTAAAAATTGTGTTCTTGTGGGAGAGTGCAATCATCCAATCTACTGAGAAACTCAAAGCAAGGGTTGAATACCAACCGTTTCCTAGTTTGGCACATTTTTAATCCTATACCTGACAACCAAAGCACAGAAAAAAATAATAACTAAAACTAAAACTATAACTAAACTAAAACGAACTAAAAGTAAATATTTTCACCAAAATGAAAACTAAATAAAAACGAATAACCCTGCTGCATGCGCCAGGGTGTGTGCTCATGAGGGAGAGAGACCATTAGTGCATGCTGCTACCCATCTACACAACAGTAACTTACTTTTTCTGTCTTAATTTTCTGTCGAGGGCTTTGTGGTCAAACTTGTTGACAGTGACCCGGATCTGTGGTGGATTGGCTTGACTGACAGAGAGAAGGAAGAAGAGTGGAAGTGGGTGGACGGAACTATAACACCACTGGACTCACCACCGTAAGACTTTACATTATTCGGATGTCTATTGTAAACTTCTATTCTACTCTACATTGGAAGAAAATAACTTCCAACAGCATTTATTTTCAGGAAACTACATTTGGCATTACACCCTCATCATAGTTATTGTTCAAATGGTATTATTATTTATCAAGACTTGGAAACAGAAGATTGAATGTCAAATAATGTAGCTGCCAAATACAATCCTATTTTTAGGATATTTCCATTAAAAACAAACAAAAATAAAAACATTTCATTGTCCAGGTAATTTTTAGGCAATACTTCTACTTCTACTTCTACAGATCATACTGGGGAGTGGTCAGCCAGATGGTGGAAGAGAAGACTGTGGTGTTTTTTTCTAATAAAGAATGGCACGACTATTCATGTGGGTCAGAATTCCATTGGATGTGTGAAATTGTTTTCTAGAGTTCTGGATCATTAGTAATAGTTGGAGAACATGATTAACCCTTTGTGGTGCCTGTACCTACCCCTGGAGTAGAGTTCTCAACGGGCTTGAAAATTGAGGCCCGGCCCTAACTGGGCCATAACTGATCAGGCCCAAAGCCTGATCAGCCAGACCAATTAGCATAGTGTTTAGGCCCGACCCAATAAATACACAGACACAGAGAGAACAGAACAATTATTTTCATCATAATAAAATAATTCAATATATATTGCTTTTTTCATGGAGCCCTAGACCCGGGCCTGGTCGGGTTCGGACAGAGTTTGAGAACTCTACCCTGCAGCCTAGCTCCAGATTACATCTGTGAGATGGTCTCTGCACCTTCAGCTCCCAGAGCACTCAGGTCCACCTCCCAACGCTCCCTCGCTGTCCCTAAAACCTCCCTGAAAACCAAAGGTGACCGAGCCTTCTCAGCCATCGCCCCCAAACTGTGGAACAACCTCCCACTCAGTATTAAGTCCAGCCCCACCACTTGATGATGTCGAGAGTTTTAAGTCCTCACTAAAAACCCACCTTTTTACAATTGCTTTTAGCCCTTAGTTAGTACTTTTAAAACTCTGGGTGAATATCCACAGCCAGTTTTATTGCTCTATGTGATGTGTCTATTGTGCTCCTTTTTTATGCTAGTTTATCATATTTTATACAGTCTTATTACCTGTTCTGTTTCAATTGTTTTAAGGTTTCTGTTGCAACCTTGTATGGAAAGCACTTTGGGTCAACTGCTGTTGTTTTTAAATGTGCTATACAAATAAAGGTGACTTGACTTGACTTGACTTGCAGCATAGCCATGCTGGGTTCATGAGGATAATTAAATTATATTTCCATTGTTCAGACAAAGGGGAGACACAATGTAATGTTACATGCAATCAATGATCAATAGCCATCCATTTCATTTTGATACTACAGACAGATCAATACAGTGTTATGGAATTGTGTTTATTGGCTCAAATCAGTTTGTTAAAACTGTTGTGAATGTTATAAATAAAACATTTCATAAATTGTATTTACTGACTGCACTGTAAATTACTGTTACACTTCAACATGTAGAATTGATCGCATCGATGCTTTGTTTGTGACACCAGTGTTGATATAAACTGTTATATAAAAGAGTACACTTTACTAACTAAATTAATTTACAGGATATGCAATTGAATAATAAACATATACTGAGTTGTGCGTCTACTTGCCGAACACACTTGTATGTGTGTGTGTGTGTGTGTGTGTGTGTGTGTGTGTGTGTGTGTGTGTGTGTGTGTGTGTGTGTGTGTGTGTGTGTGTGTGTGTGTGTGTGTAGCAACACAGCTGGTGTGTCTCTGTCTGTTACTAGTCCAAGAGCCTTTAGAGTATTATGCAAACTCAGCTGCTATTCTACATAGACTTCTATTGAATGGTACTGGGGTGCTGATGACAGTCTGGGGAGACGGAAAAAACAAGTTGTGGCGATGGTCTCTACCATCCACAAGGACAAAACCGTGCCTGTTCCAGTCATCGTTATGACGTTACAGGGAAAATCTTGCCTGGAGCTCCAAATTGCTTAGAAACGCCACAGTGTGTGCGTGCGTGTGTGTGTGTGTGTGTATAAATGCAGCGTGGCACCCACAACCAGCAGACAGAGACAGCAAATGATTATTACAAGGAAGTTCACTGCCTACATGCTGCCATCAATCAGCTACTGACGAGAGTGTGGAGAATGGTCTGTGAGAGCTAATCAAACCACCGCCACCAACATGGTTTATTAGGCTTCAACCTCTTATCTGTAATCGTGCCACGGGGGGCAACAGCTCCACCAGAGAGCTCCAGGTGTCTTTCCCAAGAGAAGAACATTAGTAACCTACTCCTAAGCAGTGTTGGTCAATATTACTTAGGAAAGTAACTTCTTTACTTTACTCGTTACCCCTTAGACAAAGTAATATCATTACTTTACTTATTACTGGAATCAAAGAGTAATATATTACATATTACGTTATTACTTTCCCAAGTTCTCAACACCGCCTTTGAAAAATAGAGATGTACAACATAATCTGTTTAGCGAGCTCTTTTTAGAACTGAATCCAATTTATTGGAATAATAATAGTCTCCAATCCCACAAACTGCACCTGAAAACAAAGCCAACAAAATCTGTCTCTTTGACTTTTTCACAATTGTTTTCAAAGACAGTTGAGGTCTTGTATTTAAAAATAAAATACAAAATAAAGCAGCAAGCGATTTGTAGTGTACATAACTGTGCGCAGGATGCAGCATGTGGACTGGATCTACAATCTAGTGCACATCTCTGTTGTTACAGTACTTGTCGATAGCTTGTAAATCTGTTCTATTTTTGCATGCAACAACAAGCTCATTTAAAAAAAAAAGTAACTTGGCGTTACTTGCAAAGTAATGCGTTACTGATTACCCATTTTTGCAGAGCAATCTCGTTACTTTACTTTTTGGAACAAAAGTAATAATATTACAGTAATATGTAATCTAAAATTAGTTACTGCCCAACACTGCTCCTAAGTGATCCCGGGACGTTCCAATTAATTGCAGGTCAATCTGATCCGATAACCGCGGTGCTTCGTCATGTGGTCATATAAGATTTGCATTTTGGACACAGCAAAGCTTGTCTCCTGGGTTAATAATACACTTATGTTGTGTTGCTTGAACATAAGCAATCATCCTTATCAGCTTTGCATTTACAGGAAGGGAAGTTGGCAAGACCAAGAGGTGAAATAAATGTATTCACTAGTCTATTAGCGTTTCATCTTCCTCTTTTTGTGACATTTAGCTTCCCTACCATACAGTCAGTCAGTGTCAGAGAGAGTTGACTCTGAACAGCATCTAGAATGAGTGAGGACGTGTACGCCAAGCCAGATCTGACCAAGAAGGTCAGATATAGAGACAGAGACAGAGAAGGACAGGCAGAGGACAGTGGAGACTGGGAGGAGAAGATAGTAGACATCTACGACACTGCAGACTACCCTGACCACAACCCTGACCCCAACCCTAACCCTGACCGCGGCTCACAGCAGGATGCTGCACAGAACACCACAGCACAGCAGCAAGGTGGAGGTAAAATATGAACTAAAATTACGTTGTTTTTGTGTGTGTGTGTGTGTGTGTGTGTGTGTGTGTGTGTGTGTGTGTGTGTGTGTGTGTGTGTGTGTGTGTGTGTGTGTGTGTGTGTGTGTGTGTGTGCAAAAGATTAGCACAGAACCTTAAACATGTGACTTTCCAGAAGCTGTGATGTTCTGTGATATTTGCACGTTTTTCTCTGTACCATGGGCCACCAACCCCATGTGGAAATCCAGAGTCCACACAGTCCACTGATGCTTTTAACAATGGACTGAAGACCTATTCTTAAGCATTCTATTAAAAAATATATATATTTGAATTTTAACTTGACTCCTTTTAGTCTAGCCATGGTGGGTCCCATGATATTGATCATGATGTATGTTATATGGTGTTGCTTATGCTTTGTTTCATGTTTTTGCCATGCTTTTAAAATATAGAACTCTGAGATTTGGTTGGTTAGTGCTTCATAAATAAAATACATTATTATCACTTCATCATTATTTTTGTTTACTACTATTTGGTAAATTAATACACTCTTACACTCTTTAGAGTGTACATCAGCCATTTTCAATTAATACAAGAATAGAAAGTTTAATACCCGAGAGTGAACCCTAGTGTGGAATCTAATCTGTAACCAACATGGAATATATTTCATTGCATTGCACAGTTCAATGAGTTCCTAGTCGAAATAGACATTTTTTAAGTAAACTAAGCCAAGCAGTAAATTAATTTCACTGTTTTAAAACATCCTCATAAACAGTGAGTTGAACCTCACAGACTATAACCCTATAGAACAATTAAATGATTTTCTGTTACACCCTCACTAAACATGGGTGTATATTACACAATGTAAAATATTCCATTCCAGGGAAAAAAAATATATATATATTTCAAAATACATCAAAATATATTGAAGTACAGCAATACATGGCAACTCGAGTTGAGCCCTAAAAGTAATAAGGATCATTTCTAATCATTAACTTGTTTTGGGAACTAAAATGCTATAAAACCATAAAGTTAAGTGTGATAATATCAGTGTTTGTTTTTGGGTGACTGTGGTTCAGGAGGTAGAGTACGTTGTCCAATCACCCGTGGGTCCGTGGTTTGAATCCCGGCTTCTCCTTGCATGGTTTCAGCCACAAACGGTGTATGAATGTGTGTAATTGTAATGAATGTAATTGAACGTAATGCATTATGTAAAGGGCCTTGGATAGGCTGACCAGACGTCCCTTTTTGCATGGGACAGTCCATCAACACTTTTCAAGTCTGGCACAAATTGAATCCCTATCTGTCCCACACTGTGATGGGTGTGTGTTCAAATGCCCAAATAGTTTCTGTTTCTTGTGTTTTTAGGTCCACCGGTGGCACAATACAGTATAATTCCACTCTCACTCTGTCGTATCATCATATCATTTTTGAGATATATACGTATGACGTAAGATCTTAATAATTTGGTAACAGTGCTGGACGGTTCTCTCCACTTGTCCCACACATGCAATATCCTTTTGAACAATTTCCTTTTGAACAATTTAAATCTGGTACCAGGCTTGGATAAAGGCGCTATATAAATGCACCATTTACCATGTTTGTTTTCCAGACCCTAAACAGTCTCATCAGAATGTCTACATAGCTGTTGCTGTGGTGTGTGTGGTGCTGCTGTGTCTTCTCCTATTGGCTGGCATCATTGTCCTGGTCGTACAGCGTGAGTATCACTATAGGGGCACTATTTTCATCCATATTAAATCCTACTATCCCTAAACTTCAACTCACTATTGTGAAAAAAAAAGGTTTGAGTAGTTTAAATAGGCAATCTATGTGTTGATGGAAAGGTGAAGTTTTATTTAGTTGCTTTAGCATAGGGGTTCAATGTTTTTTTTTTTTTTTTTTTTTTGGGGGGGGGGGGGGGGGGGGGGGGCTGTATGTATGTAACTTCATACATACAGCCATTCAGTTTATAGTGGCCACGTTAGGCTATTTGGTTTCCTCCTAGGCTACCATAATTTAGCTCATAAAATATCCTCTTAGGGCTCCATTAAACCCCCTATCCCTAAACTTCCCTAAAAGTTTTTTTTTTTTTTTTTTTAAGTAGTTAATGAACATGAGATATGTTGCCCTTTTTGAGGTTGGGTCGTGGATTGGTTACAAGGTGTGAAGCTGATAAGTGAAGTGATAATGTCCCTGTTTGTTTAACACTTGCAGATAAGGTCCATGAAGTAATCATTAATTAATACACGTCTGTGTGTTTTATTGCCCCTGCCTGCCTGTGTGGGCTACGGTGCAGTATGTACACTTGCAGTAATGTACTATATCATTTTGGTTCATGACTTTTATTTTATGGACACAGATGAATAAGCCCGTTGTTATAGTGACAAGGACAGTGACAAGGTGGGGGAAACTTAACCGTAAACTCAGCGAAAATGTCTGGGAGCCAATTAGACACATCGGAAGGCGGGTCTAACCTAAAATGTTGGTGCGATTCAAAATACACCTTAAACACCACCACCACCACCACACTCTACCTGCCATGTAGTTTTTTCTTTGCATCATAGATAGATGAAGATCATTAAACAGAAGAGTTTGTTTTCAAGATTATTTCTGTTCATTGATTCTCCTTCTTGCAGATGATTCGTTGCAGTCCAGGTATGACAACCTGACTGAACAGAGAGACCAGTGGAAGACTACGTTTGACAACATGACCAAACAGACTGAACAGTTAGAAACCAGACTGAACAACATGACTGACCAGAGAGATCAGTGGAAGACCAGCCTTAAAAACATGACTGAACAGAGAGACCAGTTAGAGACCAAACTGAACAGCACAACTGAACAGAGAGACCAGTTAGAGACCAAACTGAACAGCACAACTGAACAGAGAGACCAGTTAGAGACCAGACTGAACAGCACAACCGAAGAAAGAGACCAGTTGCAGGCCAGTTTTGATGAGTTACAGGCCAAACTTTCTCATTGTGGTCAGTGAGACATACTGTTCTTATGCATGTTCTCGTTTAATGTATAGTAGTTAATTATTATTATTATTATTATTAGTCTCTCTTATTAGTCTAACATTATGTTATATTTTGTTGATGTTAGAATCAAATGGATTTACATTAGGTGGTGATGGGTGTTATTATCTGTACATCTCTACTGAGGAGAAGACCTGGGATGACAGCAGAGCATTCTGTACAGCCAAACAATCTGACCTGATGACCATAAAGAGCAGAGAGAAGCAGGTAGTGTGTGTGTGTGTGTGTGTGTGTGTGTGTGTGTGTGTGTGTGTGTGTGTGTGTGTGTGTGTGTGTGTGCGTGTGCGTGTGTGTGTGTGTGTGTGTGTGAAAACAAAAAAACAAAACAAAAATAGCTGTTTCCCGTTACCCCAAAATATGCTTATGGGGCTAAGGGGTGTTGTTCAAGTTCACCTATATACTGTACATCACTTTAAAATGCAATTTTTGCTATATAGTGTCTCTCCACCATATGACTAGTGTGTTGACACTCACACTTAAACTTTTACTTTCATTTCAGCAGTGGTTCAGCCATAAAGCATGTGCCACACCGCCACCTTTTGAGACAGCTGAACCACTGCTGAACCAAAAGTGAAAGTGAGTGTGAGTGTTGACACACTACTGACATGGTGGAGAGACAATGAATAGCAAAACATTGCATTTTGGAGCGATGTATATAGGTCAGGGTCGGCAACCCAAGATGTTGAAAGAGCCATTTTTCGACCCAAAATGAAATTCAAAATCTGTCTGGAGCCGCATTTTATTATTTTTTTTCCTGAGAGTGTGCAAATGTGAACCAAATGGACCCTGGCGGGTCCATTTGGTTCCATTTGCACACTCTCAGAAAAAGGTCCTCAAAGAAAAATCATTAACATGGTGAAACACAACCTTTCTTCAGAAATGGAGTTTCTAAAAAAAATGAAGGAGTTTTACAGAACTCCATTTCTAGTCCACACAACATCTCTAAGGTATATTAGTGACATAGTAAACTGAGTAAACCTTTGAAAATGGGTGGTTCAGATTGAAAGCTCCACCTCTGATAACTGCTGGGCTTTTTTGACATGGCCAAGTGCTACTTTAACTGGCAACTGTCAGACAGCGCAACACGTTTTGGGTGACTGAAATGGGTGACTGTTTATATTATTTTGGTGTGGATCACCCCAGTGTGTGTATGTAATAATGCTACAGCCAGAGAGCCACTAGGGCTGTGTTCTAGAGCCGCATGCGGCTCCTGAGCCGCAGGTTGCTGACCCTGATATAGGTGAACTTGAACAGCCCCATTATAACCTTATTTTGGGGTAGGGGAAACAGCCATTAAGGAGTGTTTTCACGAAATAACAACTGGACCACTTGAAAATAAATAACTGCAAACTAAAAAAATAAAATAAAAAATTGGTGTGGAATTCTCCTGACACACATTTATTGCATTGTGTTCAGTAACATGCTGATTTTCTGTTCAGGAATTTGTTGCTGCACTCATTGGCAGTGGCAACAATAAGTATGTGTGGATTGGAATGTCTGACAGAGAGACAGAAGGAGCGTGGAAGTGGGTCGATGGAACACCGGTGCCTAAAACACCACAGGACACACCACCGTAAGATTTTACCTTCATTATTCTACTCTACACTTTAAGAACACTTTTTTCAACAACTACATTTAACATTCAGATAAAACATTGCTGTGTGTTGGGTGCACGGCTCACACCTAGAAGATTCTGGGTTCAATTCCCACTAAGGATGTTGTGGGTGCTGGCAGTATGTCTCCTGCTCAGTGTCATCAGTGCCCATACCTGAGGCAGGGTTTTCCTGTGTAGATTTTGCATGTTCTCCCTGTGTCCCCTAGGGTAGGTATAGAAACATGCGGTCTAGACTGCCTCCCCCTGGCCACCCGGGGCACCTAATGGAGGGGACAGGAACTGGTTGGAATAGCGGGTTCCTTCCACGCGCTACGTCCAACCAGGGAAATTCCTTGGCAGGTGAAAAAAAGTAGCTTGGACTCCTCATGCACTCAAGGAAGCATAATGCCAGTCTGTTGCCTCCTCAAGTTGGTGAAGGGTGTGTAGAGCCCAGGATCGCATTAGGTAATTGGCACTGGGTGAAAAAAGGGGTTTACAAAAATCGTGGGGATAAAAAAAAATGTTGTGAAAGTATTGTAATGTATTAATTTCCTAATTCTGCAGGTCACACTGGGGAGAGAAACAGCCAAACAATGGTGGTATAGGAGAAGACTGTGGGTTGTTTAATGATGGAGCATGGCATGACTTTCCATGTCGGGACAAACACTCTTGGATGTGTGAAATAGTTTTCTAGCATGTAGAGTAAATTGTCAATGTGCTGTGAGCTTGTAGATCTGCTATTTTGGTAAATGTCCCACGCCTTGGTGTTCAGAAACTTTAATATTCCCATTATTTTTCAGATAAAGGGGGGAATACAATATATGTTGTATATTGTAACATGTAATCAATGATTAATAGCCATCTGTATCATTTTTACACCACAGGCAGACAGATCAATAAAGTGTCTGGGTTTGTTCCAAATTAGTTTGTTAAAACATTAAATGCTATACATAAATACGCACTATATTTTTTGACTACACTGCAAACTACTGTAACATTTCAATGCACAAAAGTAGACTCAATCGGGTGCACCATCAATGTGAAACCAGAACGTTTTAAAATGTTATCTGTATCCCCAAATCGTATGTTGAGTACCCTTTTGTAAATGATTGTACAGGATGTGCAATAGACCTTTAGGTAAGCCCCTCCCCAAACTGCTATGGTCCAATCACAGCTAAGCATAACATGTGATAGTCAAACCTCTCCACCAACAGCTTTCCTATATGATAAAACATTGTTTTAAAAAATAAATGTCACACACATTTTCCACTGCATAGGGCATGCCTTGTTGATGGATTTAGAAGAGATTTTGAAGGTCTGGTTCCAAAAATGAACCAGTATTTATTGTGTAAAGTCCATGATATTTACATTGGAATGAATGAGCCTCGGCTGGAAAGTGTCCTAGGGTGGACAAGAGGGCGGGGCTTAGCTAAAGGTCTATTGAATAATAAACACCCCTGTGCACTGTGTCTGCTATAGCAATCAGAACTGCAGTTTTATTTCACTCCCATTTTTCCACTGCACTCTGAAAACACACCTCTTCAGACTCCATCTCAGCCCATAGCACTTGAAGTGGTACTTGCTATGCAAAGTCTCAACTTATCTATAGCATTTTATTAATTTGAATAGCAGTGCATGTAGAGTTATAACATTCCATGTGAACATAGCATTATATAGCATTTGTACCCAGAGTTTAATAGACTGTATAGATTCTTTACTTTTATGTACATTGTATGATTCACATGAAGTAATCTGTATGTGTTGTGATGTATTGCCAGGCTTTTTCCTTTGTTCATTGCTTAATGTAACTACTGTGGGCATTTAGCAGACTGAGATTGAGCTAAATGCCTACAGTAAATTGTAAATTGTTATTATTGCATGGCTTTGTTTCTGTTTGCTTTGATCGTTTTCTTTTTTTGAGCCCTTTTGTTTGATAAAGAGATTCAAAAATTTCTCCAGTAACAGAATGTGTTTGTTCAAACCGTGTGACTAGAAGCTACTGCAGTCGACATAGAATTGAAGCTACTGCAGTCATGTCAATATTATTTCACTAACAAAAATACATTTTATTTTGTAACAGATACACAACTAGTCTAGTGAAAAGCCATATTTCTATCTGTAAATGAGTTTCCATTCACAAAATGCAAAGAAATAAATGAACAGATTATCACAGGTGAATACATGGAAAAAAAATCCTGAGCCTGAACTTTCCAAACATATATATATATATATATATATATTATATATATATATATATATATATATATATATATTATATATATATATATATATATATATTATATATATATATATATATATATATATATATATATATATATATATATATATATCGTTGAAATTTGGGTTGTTTTGCATGCCACAATGTTTGCTGGAGCAGTCTGGGCATTTAGGGTGGCGTTGCCCCCCCATGCCTAGATCCGTCCTGCACAAACTGCGATTGAGATACATGTAAAATGACTGATTTCTCTAATACAGTAAATAATCAATCATTTCAGTATCACGCTTCTAAATCAGTTCAACCAGACATAGAGGTGACTACGCACTGGACAAATGTGCAAGACCTGTCAACTTTACAACGACTGTCCGTTCGACAGAGTTTTGCGATACTTTCTAAGAACACGGATTAGTATTGCCATTACCTGGGGTTAGGGATGTAAATTATCGATTAATTGGATATTAATTTGTTATCGGTAATTAATTGATCAGCAGAGTTTTTGTTTTCTCTCATATACATAGTATAAAAAATTAACATTTTTTGTATAGTGTGGTATTAATACATGACCTTATATGCTTTGGCCCTGCCTTGTTGGTTACAACACACAAGCATTAATACATCACCGTATCACCAAGGCTGAAGCATAAATGCCATAAATTAAGCACATAACATGAAACATTTATATTTTCTCTCTGACACTAGATAGGATAGCAATTTTACAAATATTCAGGTAGTCCATTCATTGTAGCCTAATTATATTTGAACTATAGCAACAGACTATAGCAACAGAATGGTTCCACAGATAAATATTGTGGAAATGGCAGATCTACAAGCTCATTGTGAAATTGTAGACCAGCTATTTTCACAATTCTTGCCTCTTATATAAAACAATCCTGCTAATATTTGTTGATTAGTTTTCATACAGCATTAGAACCACTGATATGAATACTACTATGCCTACTGCTTTGCATGGGGACATAAGACAACAAAACATTATTGGAGGGGCACTAAGATGAAGCAATAACTCAATAATGATAGTGAAAAGAGCTGTCTGTGGACACTGGACTGAAGAGCATTCCAGAGGGCTAGCAGGGGGGTTCATACTAGCTCTGGTTCATAGCTCTAACAGTGGAGCTATGGACCAGTGCTAGGGCTAGACAGACTGCTGGAGATTAGCATTAGCTTTCAACTCTAATGTAAACACTTTTGGCTAACCAGCTAGCAAAGCTAACGTTAGTCACTCATTCCCATATGGAACTGCTGCGTTGTCGTTGCAGCCAGTGCTGCTACCACAGATACACACACTTTATCTACGGACGGTCACACATGCACCTCCGTGCGTTCACCCTGTAAATCTCCCACCAACGGGTCAAAGCTATGCGCTCTTATCTCGTTCTACATGGCATTAATTTGCGTGCGTGTTTCAACACCGCTACTGCGTCCTGTATGTGCGCTCCACTCCGCGATGGCACACAGCGGCGTGTCCAACGCGCGTCAGACAGGCATTGAGCGAGCAGGGAGAGAAACTGGCTGACGCGCCGGACCACGGCTAAAACAAGAGAGGAGACGTACTGGTGTTGATGCGGGGAGTAAGAAAAAAAGAAAAACGGAATCAACAGATCGTTTTTTTTCTCTTGAAAGAAGAGGAAGAGAGAGAGAGAGAGAGAGAGAGAGAGAGAGAGAGGGGGGGGGGGGGGGGGGGGGGGGGAGGGAGAGAGAGACAGAGAGAGAGACTTTTTAGACGGGCTACTTTACCACCACCGCGATTCTGTGTGAAATTGACCAAATGGGTGAGGGAGGTTGTAACTTTATAAACTTTATGCGAAAATATGTGGGGATTGTGAAATCAAGCGAGGCAATGCATAATTTGCATATTTATGCAATTATTCCGGGAATTACGCGGTGCCTTTTTTCTTTCCTTCTCTTTCGACAATTTTTAAGGGTCCAGACAGAGATGTGCGGCGGTCCGGTCGTGGACCGCGGCGCCAGCACAGCGTGCAGAAGAGCAAGCACGAGGCAGGTGCCTCGATCCCTTACCTTCCTGCACCAACTGCTAAATGCCTTCCCATCTCGCCCAGTCTCATCTAGCCATGCCCAGTGCCATTTATTTACGATGCCTTTATCTATGGCTTCATGAACTGCAGCGTCCCGACACAGTCGACGCAGTCCTCACACCATGAAATGTCGCGGTTCGCTGATCACCACTCTCTATCTCCACGTGTCTCTGTCAGTGTTGCCAACTTGGCGAACTTGTCACTATGTTTAGCTTTTTTCCCAGACCCCCTAGCGTTAAAAAAAACTCCAGGTAAAAAATCTAGTGCTTTTTTGCTGGTGAGTTGGGTTGAAAACCACTGCCCAGGCTCCTCCTTCTAGTGCATTTTCGAAGTGCACTGCATTTTGGATTTTGGCAGTTGGCAACATTGGTCTCGTGTTTTTTTATTATTATTTTTTCCGCAAGCCGGACTTCCGGCACCGTGCCGGAAGTCTTTAATGCCTGTGGTTAATATTCGCTGACACAAGGCCATAGCAATGTCTCTTGGAACAAACAGTTTGCAAGACCGGTAATGAAGTAGCCTAAATTTAAAATTCTTCACTATTCTACCGAAGCTTTGAATGTCATCTTCCCCTTTATGTGAATAGGTGAAATGAATTACTTCACTATTCCATCAAACCGTGAAATTTCATCTTCCCGTTTTTGTGACATTTAGCTTTTCAACCAGCCAGTCAGTCAGTCAGTAGCGGAGCAAGTTCACTCTGAACAGCATCTAGAATGAGTGAGGACGTGTACGCCAAGCCAGATCTGACCAAGAAGGTCAGATATAGAGACAGAGACAGAGAAGGACAGGCAGAGGACAGTGGAGACTGGGAGGAGAAGATAGTAGACATCTACGACACTGTAGACTACCCTGACCGTCACCCTGACCCCAAACCAGACTTCAAAAAGGACCCCAAAGCAGACCCTGACCCTGACCGCGGCACACAGCAGGATGCTGCACGGATCAACACAGCACAACAGCACCGTGGAGGTAAAATTTGAACTAAAACTAAGAATTTTCAATGGTTTGTAGCATATCAATGTCTATGATATAAACTCTTTTTTTTGCCTGCAGGAGGTAGAACCTTAAATATCGAACTTTCCAGAAACCAGGACACTTTGTGATATTTATGTATGTTCTCTCTATACCATGAACAAACAGGGCTGCTGCTAGACAGCCCCATGCCTGTAACTCCCTCCTTTTGCACTTGAGAGTACCACAATCCACTGCTGCTTTTATCAGTGAACTGAAGAGCTATCTTTTAACAAAACATTCTCTTACAAATGTTTTGACTAGACTAAAAGGGATATTTCACAAACCTCCACCCAAACTGATGGGGTTATCAAGATATCATTTCCAGCATTTGCAGCAAGGAAATCCAAGAACATTGAGAAAAATGTGTGCTGCTTGTGAATAACATCTGACATTCTGAGTGCTTAACATGTGTCAGTTGTCTCAAGTTGTCTCAATTCTACAAAGTGGCAGCATTTACTGTACTATGGTGAAAGTAATGCACATGTCAATCTCTATCTTATGTACCGCTTGGCAGAGTTCAGGATGAATGCTCCCTAAAGCACCCTAAAACACCTGTGTTCTACATTTTACCTAAACTGCATAAAAACTTGGAGAAACCCCCTGGTCGCCCTATTATATCAGGCATTGACTCAATAACATCACCTCTCTCTTCTTTTGTAGACTTCTTTATCAAGCCCTTTAATGAACGTCTCCCTTCTTATGTGAAAGACACAGGGCACATGATCTCTATTGTTGAAAACCTTGAACCATTAGCTGCAGACACTATGCTGGTCACTCTGGATGTAGAGTCGCTGTACACCAATGTACCTCATGAGGGCGGCATCCAGGCCCTGGAACATTTCTTACTAGAACGCCCTGCCTCAGCCATCCCCTCTAACTCATGTATTGTCACTTTGGCAGAGTTAGTACTTACACACAATTATTTTATGTTTCAGGATGAGTTTTTTTCTACAAAAGAGGGGTGTAGCAATGGGGTCCCCTATGGCCCCTAACTATGCAGGCCTGTATGTTGGGTACCTAGAGAAATTAAAGATCCTCAATCCTACGCAAAATCCATTTCTTTCCAATATTATTCTTTGGAAAAGATATATAGATGATTTTTTTTTTTTTTTTTTTTTAATGGTACAAGACAAGAACTCAACAACAAGAATGATTTTTTTCATGTTTGTCAACTCATGCTCAGATCATCTAAAATTCACCATGTCTGTTGATTCCCATTCTTTGAACTTCTTGGATCTTATGATCACAAGGGGAGAAGATGGTGCTCTATATACTGACCTCTATACCAAACCCACTGACCGAAACAGCCTACTGAGAGCTGACAGCTGCCATCCCTTGTTTCTAAAAAATAGTTTACCCTACAGCCAATTTTGCAGGGTCAAACGTATCTGCAGCAAACTTTCAGATTTAAATCATCATCTGTCTAACATGAAGACCAAATTTAAAGAACGGGGTTACTCTAATACCCAAATTGACAATGCTTTTCATGAGATCAACCAAAAACCAAGGTCAGATCTATTTCATAGACGGTCAGATAACAACAGATAACAACAGATAACAACTGAATTGTTGTACCCTGAAAGCTATTCTACATTAATGCCATTATCTCTCATGAAGCATCGTTGATGTAACTTTTAAATGTCTAGTGTGGTAATGTTAATATTCATTTTTTCCTCAGACCCTAAAGAGTCTCATCAGAATGTCTACATAGCTGTTGTTGTGGTGTGTGTGGTGCTGCTGTGTCTTCTCCTATTGGCTGGGATCATTGTTCTGCTGGTACAGTGTGAGTATTCATGAAAGAAATTCCCCACCTTTTCCGTTTCACCACATCTTTAAACCAGAAACCTAAATTCAGTAAAACCATGCCTGTTCAGGAGCCAATCAGACACAGTGTAAGGCGGGTCTAAACTACAACGTGGGTGGGATTCACAATCCGCCCTAAACACCAGCATGTCGTTTCTGCTATGGGTCCTTTTGTCTAGTTGTTAAAATAATGAGAATTATTTAAAACAGAATATTTTGTAAGATAATCTGTTAATACAGTACTCTTCTTCTAACAGACGCTTCATTGCAGTCCAGTTTTGACCAGTTGCAGACCACACTGAACAACATGACTAACCAGAGAGACCAGTTAGAGACCAGACTGAACAACATGACTGAACTGAGAGACCAGTGGAAGACCAGCTTTGATGAGTTACAGACCAAGCTGAATAATTGTGGTCAGTGAGACGTGTCACTGTTTATATGCATTCTTAAAATATTTCATTAATGCACATGTAAAAACAGTGTCTCACGTTACATCTTTTTTTGTTAGCATCACATGGGTTTACGTTAGGTGGTGACGGGTGTTATTACATTTCTACTGTGAAGAAGACCTGGGATGACAGCAGAGCATTCTGTACAGCCAGACAATCTGACCTGATGATCATAAAGAGCAGAGAGAAGCAGGTACTCTGTATGTGTGTGTGTGCGCGTGCGTGCGTGCGTGCGTGCGTGCGTGCGTGTGTGTGTGTGTGTGAGAGAGAGAGAGAGAGAGAGAGAGAGAGAGAGAGAGAGACACATGTAGTATTGTAGCCTACAGATTGTTCTTCAGTAACCAACTGATTGTCTATCTAGGACCTTGTTGACGGACTCGTCCCCGGCCTCCCTCCCGGTAACAAGCGGGTGTGGTTGGGATTGAGTGACAGTGCCAAGGAAGGAGTGTGGAAGTGGGTCGATGGAACACCAGTAACCAAAACACCACAGGACACACCACCGTGAGACTTTACCTTCATTATTCTTACTCTACATTTAACAAAAACATTTGAACTAGGGCTGGGACTTTGATTACTTGAGATTAAGTAATTACAGAAACAATAATGCAATAGCACACACAGATTTTTCATCACCAAACGTTTTTCACTGGATGAATTTCAGGCGTACTCATCATACCAGTGCACGCAATGGGAAAAGAAGCCAATCAGGGTAACCTGCCATTGATCCAACCTCCCATTGCTTCATCCTGCCATTGGTCAGATATTACTTTCTCTAAGCCTCACCCTCAACATAACAGTGTCACACTGTGGACACAGGGCTTAGAACAACGCGGCCAACCGTTATGCTGATGTTGGATTTCCAGCACATTTTCGGAGTAATGGGACTTGGGATCTCTGGTACTTCAAATCTCTAGGCAGTCCCAGTCCCAGGCCCGTAATTTCTGCCCGTAGATGATGAGATTTTTTTATTTGAAAAAGACAAAAACAATCACACATTGATACTCTGTTTTAATTGACCGAAAAATGACGTGTGATTAATTGAGATTAATTAATTACAAAACTTCTGAAATACATTTATTTTCAGCATTATTTCCTCTTCATATTTATTTCTAAATGGTATTAAAGGCTATAATAAAACACAATCTGTATCTATTTCTGTACGTGGATATCTAATGCAATACAATTTTTTCAAGTCATGATAATTAAAATAATACAGTATATTCACATAAAAATAGAATCATTGAAGGTATTGCAATGTTTCTATTTATACAGGTCATTCTGGTACACTGGTCAGCGTAATGAAGATGAAAGAGGAGACTGCGGTGGGTGTGATTACGGAACATGGTACGATTATCCATGTTTTTGGCCACACTATTGGATTTGTGAAATCGTTTTTTAGATCAGCATCAACCAGTAGTAGTTATTTACCGGTACATGCTTTGAGCTTGTAGATCTGCTATTTTGGGAGATATTGTACAATATTGACCTCGAAATGTTTATTGTAAGCACATGCTTGTCGCTAATCAGTGCATTTTTGTTTTACTTCTAAAACACCCTAAACATGCATTTATTTGTATTAAATTGAGCTATAAAGTGTGTAGTTTAGAGTTTACCCAAGATGGAGTAGGAATGCTAAATGAGTAAATATGTCAATTATTACATTTTACTATTTCCTAATGGAACAATCATAACTCACCTTTTTATCATTTAATTACCATACTGTACAGCATACTTTTAAAAAAATATATTTATTTTTGCTCCATTTCGACATGAAATAAATGCAACTCATTGTTTTACTTTTTCAACTCAATAGATTCACTTTCTAATTTTAATATGAGAGCATGAACTGAAACAAAGGGGATTTTATTAAGGATCCCATCCAATTATCTGGTACAGAGGTTTACGTAATATATTACCAAAATTCAATAACTTGAATAACTATAAATATATTGCTTAACCAAAAAAAAAAAAAATCCCTAATATAATATACCTTTCTTTCTGCATTTCTGCATTACCTTCTCAATTACTTTATGTCAATCTGTCTGGTTGCATGTGTTTTTGTGACATTATGTGACAACTGCAGAAGTTCAATGATTACACTATCGATTTTCTATAATTTGTCATCAAATTATTGATTGCCTTCCGTGAATTAAAGGAATGCATTTAACTCCTGTGTGTATTTCTGATGTTACACTTATGGTGCCTCATCACTACATATATGTTGTAACTCAAGAACCGTAGTACATACAGACATGTACCTGGTACCAAAATGTCTGTAATGCCCAACTTTATATTAACTTTCAATACATTTATATTTATATTTTGAGTCATGAATGAAAAAAAAAAACACATTTTTGGACGGACGTCTTGGCTTTTGGGGGCTGCCATCTTGGAATTTTGCAGGGCACGCAGTACTTTTAGAAATAGTGGGGTTTGAAGAGTGTGTGTACCAATTTTCATGCCTGTATCACCATTTGATTGAATTAAGAATCAATGTTACAAATGTCTTGCTCTCCTCAATCTGTGAAAGTACCTATATGCTGTATCTCAAGAACTGTAGGAGATACAGACATGTGGTACCAAACCGTCCGTAATGGCCAACTTTGTATTAACGTTCAATACATCTATGGGGCGTAAAATCAATGCATTTCAAGTTATAAAAAAAAAACATCTCTGGGCAGACATCTTGGATTTTGGGGGGGGCGCCATCGAGGAATTTTGAGTGGCACGTGCCTTTTTCCTAAAGAGTAGACCTTGGAGAGTATCTGTGCCAGTTTTCATGCTTCTAAACCAAAGTGAAGTATCGTTTCACTATTCTGCTGTACTAGTAGTCTAAACAGCAACACTAATTATTTTTCCTATTTTCTTAAGTACGCTATTTGGGTGCAGGACCAGCTATGTCCAGAAAAACAGCACCCACTCACTGCTTTCCCCCGCCTGCGTCTTTGTTATTCCGTCTTATTAGACAAGGTGGAGGCAAAGTTAAAGGGGATTGACTATTATAATTGGTATATTTAGTAATAGTGACAACACTAAACAGGAGAGTGTCCATTCATGCACACCCATTCAGGCACAGACACTCAATACAGGTCTGACTGTTTAGAAAATTACTTCTATGGGGTGTAAAGCTACACTGGGGATGGTTAAAAAAAAAAAAAAAAAAAACTCTGGGAAGTGAGAACGCTGGTGTTGACTTTTTGCCGCTTCACCTAATGTACAGTATGAATGAATGGACCATTTAGGCACTTTGAAGAAAAAAAAATAATAATAAAAGGAAATTAGGAAAGAATCAGCTGTTTGGAATCGCTTTATATATGCCATGTGGACATGTGTGCACTCCAAAAACCCAAACTTGAATTTGGAGACAAATTTGCACTCCTCTCATAAATGAGGGCCTTAATATCTACTCCGACTATGATAGACCATTCTAACCAGTGACCAGACACAAGGGCAAGGCGATGACGCTATGGCAGGTCAATGAAATGTTGAGTCATGTCGAATTTGCTTTAGAGTTCCCCAAGATGTACATTGTGTGAGTATTCTGCTATTCCCAGTGGCGGTGAGTGGACTTCTTATAAGATAGGCCAAGTCATTGACTGTATCAAACAGTTACTATCGTCTGCAATAAAAGTCTGTTGACAGCCGTCAACAGACTTTTATTGCAGACGATTAAAGTACAATGTCCTTTGCTCTTGTGATAATCATGCCATTATATTGTTTGTGCACTACTCTGTTCATTAATTGTGTCCTGAACGCGTTTTGGTGTTTTATCTGTAGATCAACAAGCTCATGTCGCGCCACCGAGTGGCGCGACATGAGCTTGTTGTTCTGCTATTTTTGAAAAATTGTGAAAATGTGCTGCAAATCTCTGAATATGTTATTTTGGAAGCAAACATTTTTAACTCAATTTTTTGCATCTGGGGGATCCCCTAGAACAACATGTTTTCAGATGGGGGTCTGCAGCCAAATATGGATAATTCTGGTGGTCCTTGGCTTGGCCTTGGACACAGGAACACAGATTTTTCAGAAAAAACTAGAATCTAATGTCAGAGACTATAGAATCTAGTGTCACAAACTCGATTCTAGCGTCAGAAACTAAATTCTAGTGTCAAAAGTAGATCCTATCATCAGAAACTATAATTTAGTGTCAATAACTAGAATCTAGTGTCGGAAACTACTGTAGAATCTAGTGTCAAAAGCTAGAATGTTGCTGCAGCTATAATCTGGTGTCAAGAAATACTGTATAATCTGGTGTCAGAAACTCCAATCAAGGGTCAGGACACAATGGGTTAAGCTGACAGCAATGCAGTTCCCAGTTCCCTGCAATGATTCATTGCTTGCCTTTAGCTGCTGATATTTACAGTTTATTGTAGGGCAGTTAATAAAATTAACACTGACTTGATTACAGAGGTTTGGACCTGCACGGCCCGCGTGGGCACACACACACACACACACACACACACACACACACACACACACACACACACACACACACACACACACACACACACACACACACACACACACACACACACACACACACACACACACACACAATAACCTTTGATTGGCTGCACAGGACGCACTTTTAGAACGGGCACGGTCACATCTGACCAAGAACGTTAGATCTGTCCGTGGACGGATGGATTTGAAGGAGAAACGAGAGAGAGAAGACAGAGAAGAGAGAGAAGACAGAGAAGAGAGAGAAGACAGAGAAGAGAGCACAGGCTACCAAAACCACTTCTATGAGGATGCCGACAGACAAGACCCCATCTATGAGACTCCATGTTGCAGTTGCACTGAATGTTGCAGTATTTAAAGGTCTTGTCATTATTATTTTTTTGTTTTGTTTTTCTGCTATTGTATTATGTATTATGTATTATGATCTCATTACACCACAAAAACCTGAACTTTGAACATTCAGTGTACTTCCTGTGGTTCAGTGAACTTTCTGCTGCAACACAGCAGGAAAATCAGAGCAGTTGATCCAGTTGAGCCAGTAGACAGTGTAGAGTGTACAAGTAAATAAATTAAAAAAAAGTATTAGGAGTAACTGTAAAAAGGTCAATTTTAAATTCACTCTCAGTTACCTCCTGAGATTGATTGATATACAGTGAGGGGAACTAAAAGGGTGGGTAGGTGCTCTGTGAGAGTGGCTTTGAAGGAGTCAGGGGATTTGCATATCTTAATGACTGTTGGTAGGGCATGTGTAAACACATGGGTAAGTAGCCTATCAGGAAATTAGGATGGGGGAACTGTACCACAAATGTAAAGGTGCTCTATGTCCATGATATTGCATGTCAGCCCGATCACACAGATAGTAGTACACTATGCACGGAATGCCACCTACGGAATTGTGTGCATACACTACTAGTTAGAGCCAGAATCCGTGAATATGTGTAACGCCCGGGATTCGATCCCGGGTCTCCCGCGTGAAAGTCCAACATCTTAACCACTAGACCAAGAGGACATCCCCTTGGTCCGGGGGGCAGATATTGGTTTTTCGAGGCCATCACGGCAGAGGCTGTAGCCACCTGCTACATATGTACTTGGGCGTGGTTTTCACAAACACGGAAGTGACTAGTTGGGGGTGGGTCAGTTTGGGTTTTATAATATTTACTATTCTGTCCCTAACATATCACAACTCGGATGCGGCTGAGTCGGCTCTGCCGACCATCCCAATGCTCAGCGCGGCAATTCGCTCGGCTAGCGCCTCGCTCAGTGGCGCTTCACAACGCTCATGGTCGGCAGAGACGGCACCGCTCCGTCATTTTCAGTGGAGTATATGCTAGTATAATATGTACGGATTCATTTTAGTATAATATGCACAGACTTATTTTAGGCGAATATGCACAGTTTTTTGCAGCTGCAACTTTTTCTAAAGTCTGGCAGTGGGTCAATGTAATGTGACTTTTTTTAGGTCTTTCTTTTCGCCGCGTCCTCCTGATCGAGCTGCTGCGTGAAAGCTCATCAATGCAAACGAAGCGTTGTTGACTTCACATGTTTTAGTCGCTGTCTGACATGACAACAAGTTACGCGATGCAAGTTATATAACTTATTTTGTATAGGCCTATATTTTAATATTAATAACCTCGGTGGACATGGGGGGAGAGAGAGATCTGCGCTAACAGCGCTATGGTGTTTTTTTGTTTTTTTTTTTACCTTTGTGTTGTAAGTTATTTCACATTGCTGAGTGGCCGTGTGATAGCCTATACAAGAAGTTGTAGAACAGGGACAATCTGTCGTGAGGAAAATAAGTCCATGCAGTATAGGGAAGTTCAACGTTCTCTTCAGACGTTTTGCTAGTGTAGGCTATATAAGCTGGTCTGCATCTGATTAAATGAAGGAGGATGCGGCGGCAGTCGTGCGGTCCACAGTCCTGACTCCTGACCGCTCGCATTTAGACCACGTGTAGCCAATATTGTGTAACGCGTTCACCGCGGGGCTCCTGTTCATAGCCTTCGCTGCATAGTCTAATTATCAGTGACGTTTGGAACTTATGCGAGGGTTATAGATTTGATTTGACCGCTCACAGATATCGGAAAGACACGATTCGTGTGGAAAATTTGAGAAAGAAATGATAACCTCCAGGAAGACGGGTCCCGGAGGCATTCCCGGGAGGGAAATTAAGTCAGTTGTACCCGGGCGTCCCGGAAAACCCGGATCCCGGTAGTGTAAACCAGGGGTTTTCAACCTTTTTCATCTCAGGGACCACCATTTATTCAGCATCTGAGCCACGGACCACCATTTGAGGATACTTTAGCCCCACCGACCCCCAAACCTAAGCAAAACATACATTCCAAAATGGCTAATTCAGATGATGAATATTTTAACTCTTGAGAGTGTAAAAATGAAACCAAATGGACCCGCAAGGGTCCATTTGGTTTCATTTTTACGTTCTCAAGAGTTACATCTGGTTAACCAACTTAGCTGGGGACCACCTGGAACCATCTCAAGGACCACTGGTGGTCCCCGGACCACCTGTTGAAAACCCCTGGTGTAAACCACACCTGGACCAATCCAATTGGTTGGCTGTTCCACGCTGTATAATTGTAACAGAATATGGATGGATTGCTAGGGGTAGCCTCACAGTATAGTTATTTTTACGCGGAGTTATGACGTATTGCTTTAAAAAAGAAAATAACTAACTAACTCTAATTCCATTTTTATTGGTATGACCGTGACAGGCCACAGAAACATTAAGCAAGGGTCCGCATGTGGCTACGAGCCGCAGATTGAGTAGCAACAACCTTTGCATTTACAGAAAGGGAAGTTTGCAAGACCGGTAATGAAGTAGCTTAAATTTAAATTGCTTCACTATTCTACCGAAACTTTGAATGTCATCTTCCCCTTTTTGTGTCATTTATATTATTACCAATCAGTCAGTCAGTCAGTCAGTGTCAGAGAGAGATGACTCTGAACAGCATCTAGAATGAGTGAGGACGTGTACGCCAAGCCAGATCTGACCAAGAAGGTCAGATATAGAGACAGAGACAGAGAAGGACAGGCAGAGGACAGTGGAGACTGGGAGGAGAAGATAGTAGACATCTACGACACTGCAGACCGTAACCCTGACCCCAAACCTGACCCTGACTCTGACCGCGGCACACAGCAGGGCACTGCACAGATCAACACAGCACAACAGCATCGTGGAGGTAAAATATGAACTAGTTAGCATATAAATCAAGATAGCATATCAATGTCTAGGATATCATTTTTATATTTTTGCCAGCAAAAGGATAACACACAACCTTAAACATGGAACTTTCCAGAAACCATAACATTTTGTGATATTTTTGTTATGTTATGATATGTTCTCACTGTACCATGAGCGACCAGGCCTGCTGCGTAGACAGCCCCATGCCTGTAACTTCCTCCTTTTGCACCCGAGATCACCACAGCCCACTGATGCTATTAACAGTGAACTAAAGACTTATACTTTTACAAATGTTTTGCCTAGACTAAAAGGGGCATTTCACCATATTTGCAAAAAAGGATAATGTTAATGACATTGAGGGGACTTTGAACACATTCCTGATGGCCTTTATGTGTGTAATATGTGGTTTTAGATGAGCAGTGAGCCCATGCAGTGTCTCTGATGACATCGTCACTACTTCCTGGGTGCCTTGTCATTACTCCGATGGATCATTGTTCTGAAATACTAACCTTTTCTCTAACCCTAACTCGAAAACATAAACGCAAGCACAGAAGCAGAGAATGTTCAGAACAGTGAAAATGTGGAACTATTGGTGGAACCATTGATAGTCCCCACTTTATGGACTTTATGGATCCTATCTCCCTATCCACAAGGAGGGGCAGTGCACCAAAGAACTGTGGGAATTGTAGTCCAGGAAGTAGAGTTAGGATGATGACATCAGAGACACAGGCTCACTGTTAAAATCTAACGCAAAACCACAAATTTCACACATAAAGACAGGAAAGTGTTTTAAATCTAAAATATATGCGCACACACACACACACACACGCACATGCAGACACACACACACACACACACACACACACACACACACACACACACACACACACACACACACACACACACACACACACACTAGAGACAAACAATAGAGCAGCAGAGGTGCTACAGACGAATGCAATAAAGTGCTAGATGAAGCTATAACAAAACCTAATTGTAAAGTGACAGGTATTGTAAAACTATGAAAAAAAAAAAAGTTATTGTACATGTGCAAGGGAGAGATAGCAGCAGTTGGGTACATGCATGCTACAGGGTGTTTCCTTCTGTTTGTGAAAAAGGTAGAGGATTGGTGTTGTCCATGTGCAACAGAGACAGCAGGAGTTGGGTACACAAACAAACAAACAAACATACTAGGGCATTCACTTTTTAGTGATTTTTGCCTGTCGACTAGTTGCCTAGTTTACTAGTCGACTAGTTAATGTACCTGGTATTAGAAATAAATAAAAAAAAAGTGGGGGCGGGCGAGGGCATCTAGTAGAAGAGTTGCGAGTTGCGGGTCAGAACTGAGGAAGGGGGAAGCCTTGCCCCTGACCTCCTGGGCTCCCGGCACTCGCTCGTTTTAAGCCACGGTCAGACGCCACTCGAAGCAAAGCACCTTTCTGGGGCAGAGGCGAGCGTCTCGCTCATGTTATTATAATGTTTGTTATTGTAAAAGGAAAACTACATTGGTCACTATAATCCAGCTAAGATTTATGTTGTAAGACTAAAACAATAATAATAATAAAAATAATAATACCTCCATTTTTATTAATTTCTTATCGACTAGTCAACTAGTAACAACAAGTTCGACTGGTCGACTAGTTGGTTAATACCCTAATTAATGCACGCATGTATGGTAAATGAATGCTCACTGAACTGTTGTACCCTGAAAGCTACTCTACATTAATGCCATCTGTCATGAAGCATTGTTGATGTAACCTATTTTAAATGTCTGGTGTGGTTGATATCCTATAGGGCAGGAGCAAGTACGACGGTATGTTGTACGGGCTAACGGCCAATTCATAATTGGGGGGGGAAAGAAGTGGCACTTCGGTGCCACTGAAACTTTCTAACTACAGCGGTATTTCCTCATTAATTTAGCCCATGTTTTTTTTCCCCAGCCCCTAAAGAGTCTCATCAGAATGTCTTCGTAGCTGTGGTTGTGGTGTGTGTGGTGTTGCTGTGTCTTCTTTTATTGGCTGGGATCATTGTCCTTCTGGTACAGCGTGAGTATTGTGCGTGTGTGTAATCCCTGTAACTATAGTGTTTGCCCCAATGACTTCAAATTAGACATGGGTGTAACAAGTAACTAGTAATCCCATTAGTTATTTAGGTAACGAGTAGTGTAACGATATTATGTCCTATACGGAACAAATTATATTACAGTTACTTCTACTATATATTACTCGTTATTGCAAAGCCAACAAAAGCATACAAAGCCATCTCGTGCCTGAGTTGTGACATTGAGGGGTCACAAACTGAGCGCTCGAGAGCTGTTCATGCAGCATGCTGTCCCTATTTATTGTGTCGATTCTCAATAGAAGTATACTGTATGTAGAAGAGCCGCCAGTGGGCTGGCCCCATACTGCTGCAGCACTGATATGCCAATTAGCAGACTTGTTTAGACAGGACACGCCGGCGAGTTTACTTTTCATAAATAATGATAGTGGGGGGGGGGGGGGCATCCATCTTCAACCATGCATTATCAGTCCAGTTGATTATGGTATTATGATGCCATGTTTGGCTAATTGGTGACCCTTCTTCTGTTCTTATTCAAAACAATTAGATTCACTTCTAAAAGAAGCAGACAGATTGTGTAGTTGCTCTTCCCTTGACCCAACTCTGCTCAAAGGTAATCTGTTTATTTACTTTGCTTCTTACAGGCGGTTCACTGACTGAAGAGAAAAACATCCTGCAGTCCAGACTGACCAACCTGACTGACCAGAGAGACCAGTTAGAGGCCAGACTTAAAAACATGACCGAGCTGAAGAGGATTCTTTGTGGTCAGTAAGACACTGTTTTTTATATATTCTTTTATGATTTAATTTGTCATTAAAGGACATTAAAGGTCCAATGAATTCAAGAATACGTTTGTCATACTTTTAGACCACATCTGTGGTCCTTACATGGACATATCCGGCAATGCACGCCAAAAAAGGTGAACATTTTCACTTTAGTGTATTTTTATGTAAAAAATGTCATTTAAAAAAAAGATGTTTCCGGTTCCATACACCTTTAATAAGCACATAAAAAACAGTGTCTATAAGATTATCTTTGGTTGTTAGAATTACATGGATGTACATTATCTTTTGTTACTAGAATCACATGGATTTACATTTGGTGATGGTGTGTGTTATTACATCTCTACTGAGAAGAAGAACTGGGATGACAGCAGAGCATTCTGTACAGACAGACAATCTGACCTGGTGACCATAAAGAGCACAGAAAAGCAGGTACCCTGTGTGTGCGTGCATGGCTGCATGCATGTGTGCACGTGTGCGTCCAGAGTAGTAACCTACTCCATCTAGTTGACACACACATACACACACACACACACACACACACACACACACACACACACACACACACACACACACACACACACACACACACACACACACACACACACACACACACCTAGTATTGCACAGATTGTACTTCAGTAACCAGTTGCTTTTCTCTCCAGGACTTTGTTAAGAGGATTTTAACAGTCGTTGATAGCGATGAGAAACAAGTTGTGTGGATTGGACTGACCGACAGAGAGAAAGAAGGAGAGTGGAAGTGGGTTGACGGAACACCACTGTCCTCACCTCCAACGTAAGACTTTACCTTATTTTTGTGAGGTTGTAATTAAACTTTGCTTTGTCGTAACTGCTTTGTCCTCACCACAAAGGAGGAGAGAGTATTAACTGGATTCTTAATCCTGACCCTTGTACATGACCATTCAATAGTGCAAACATACACTCAAGTTTAGAATAACGTCTTCAAACAGCCATTTGTGTTTTGGACATTTTATCGCTGTACTTGTGTACAGTAGACTAATACAAAATGCCTCTATTGCCCTGTGATTAAGTCGGCTTAGCTAGACATTTCACAGCTCAGAGAGCATGCATTGGCCCATTGTTAATAGTGTGCTAGGTAACATGGACTGGTGGTCACTGTTGGTAGTGCAGTTTTTACATTAATTCGTACAACGTACATTTCCCAGCATCCCATGCGCTTTAAGTCATTCTGATTGGTTCTTGTAATCAAGGACCAATGAGAGGTGTGTGTGATGCCATTTTCAAGGGAACCATGAGAACCACGGTAGCTTCAGGCAATGGCTTATGTGACAAACATGCCAGTCATAATGGATATCAAATATAAGAATTGTTTTAATGAAAAAGTTACCTAGTATACCTTTAATAGTTATACTAATTATAGTTGCGTCCGGTGTAAACGGTCAACGGTTGCTACTAAAGATAACCCTATCCCTAAACATAACCTTGGTAAAAACTATGCCTAACAATAACCCCTAATATTACCCCAGTAAACATTAACCACCAACTGTCGTGTCGTGCCAATGGTCGCGACCATCTTATAGCAGTCACAACCAGTGGTCGCAAAATGATTTTGCCCCTTCTGGATGAAACACAAAGTTACTTTTTAAAAAAACTGGCCACATTTCTCATCATTTCCTTCTGAATCTCTTTCTAAATGGTATACTAAGTATATACATACATAAAACACAATCAATCTGTATCTGTTGCCTTTTTCATTGTCCACTTAATCTGTGTGTGAATATGTAATGTGATATAGTTGAACTCATTTTTTTTAAACAACATTGTTGTCAAGGTATTGCAATGCATTAATGTTTTTACTTCTACAGGCCCTGGAATCCTGGTGAGCCTAATGATGGTCAGGGAAACGAAGACTGTGCGACTTTTAAAGAGAATGAAAGATGGAACGACCTGGCATGTGGGTTATCATCCCATCATTGGATTTGTGAAATCATTTTTTGAGTTAAGTGCCAACTAACTAGTATGTAAAGGTGTATCCCACATGGAAGGAAACTATACTGTATGTACATATATGTTTGGCAGCTGCAGGCTGCCTAGTAAACAGGCTCTGGGACATTGGTGATGGAGGAGATGGAATGGTCCCAGTGTCTAAGAGGTTGGCCAAAAGGTTTCATGAGGATTACCCATTACGACACAAGTCCACCTCTGAGCCATGGGATGAACTTTGTACCGGCGATTTGATTGGCTATATTGTAACTCGGCAACGCTGTGACAACTTCTGATTGGCCAGAGCCATCTAGCAACTGCCAATTAATTGACAATCGTCAATTCTTGTCGAATATATGCCACATATATGAAATTGGCCCTCTACATACATACAGGTACTGTATATGAACCGGACTGCAGCTTATATGTGGTTATATACACCAGTAAGACATATATTATGTCCTTCAGTATATATCCACATATATGTGCATATATGTACCTGGTTATTGGATATATGATGCATATATTGGCAAATATGCATATATTTTCTTTCCATGTGGGATGTGTAGCACATGGTTAACCCTTTGTGTGGTGTATGGACCTACCAGCCATCTGCGTTGGAGGCGGGTGTTGTTTTTTGTTTGCCTGTTTATTTTTCCTTTCTCCCTATTGTACAGCGCATAAAACAGCATTATGCTGTGAGCTTGTAGATCTGCAATTACATTTCCATCATTGAGACAAAGGGGAGAATGCAATATAACATGTAAAATATTCATGGAAAATAGCCATCTGTTTCAGTTTAATACCACAGACAGATAGATAAGATCTTTTTTTTTTTTTGTGATGAAACTGGATTTATTGGTTCAGTTTCTTAAAACAGTGAAGGTTATAGATGTTCATGGCATGTTCATGGCCTGTATTTACTGACTGCACTATTGCTGTTAAAATTTCAACACTTCACACAACACATCAATGTTGTGTTTGTGACACCAGGGAGTTGATGAAAACTGTTGTACTTCATATAAGAGTACACTTTACTAATTAAATGGATGTAAAGGGTGTGGAATTGAATAATGTGGTGTATGCCTGTATGTCTGTTTTCTCCATTTCTTTGTTGTTAGTTTTTTTTTCTGTATAGATCATATGGCTCCATTTTACGCTCTCAAGAGTTATTATTGTTAAACATCTGAATTACTTAAATTACATACCGGTAAGTCACATTACACAAGTCTAGATACTTGCAAAATGTACAATTGTTTGCCTGTTATCTTACCTAAATAAAGCAAAGACAAAAACAAAAATATTGTTAATGCTGTCTCCGTCCATCCTATTTGACCTTCAAATTAAACCGTAAGAGATAGCTCTTACGGCTACTATAGGCATAGTAGCCGCAATGCAACTACATTTTAACAGCATTTTGACTATATTAAACAGCATTTATATTTATATTGTAGATGCCGCAACTTCTAAGACAAACAACACACATCATTTTAACTAAATTAAACAGCATTTATATGTATATTGTAGACGCCTTAACTTCTAAGATAAAAATCACACAGCATTTTAACTAAATTAAACAGCATTCATATTTATACTGTAGAAGCCTTAACGTCTAAGATAAACATCACACAGCATTTTAACTCAATTAAAAAGCATTTATATTATGTTATTGTTACCTTCTAAGATGACCGAAGTGGTTCTTCCTCCCTGCCTGGTTTTGTTCATTATCTGTCTGCCATTTGTAGAATCCACAAGTTCATCTCATGAGTCCGATTTTTCTTTTTAGTTGACACACTTTGGAGTTCTATGACAGTTCACCTGCTGTGCTGTGGTGGATACTATAGCCCAGCCTCCAGTAGTTTGAATGGTTTTGTTTCCATGTTTAGTGGATAAACATTCCTAATAAAATAAATAATACATGTGGCCTGATGCATGTTGTGTCCATTATTCAGCAGCTGTAGCCTGCTGATACAAAACACATTGAATGTTTAAGTTGTCAGTAGGCCTATTCTTCTTCTTCTTCTTCTTCTTCTTCTTCTTCTTCTTCTTCTTCTTCTTCTTCTTCTTCTTCTTCTTTCTTCTTCCTGGTTTAATGGCTGTTGGCATGCCTTCCAAGGTGAAATACCGCCACCAGCTGGACTGTGTTGTACTAGATAGCACAGCAAACCAATAAACAATAGATATAAAACGGCTTTATTCTATTCACTAAGTGGGTATCTCTTAGGTACTTAATGACATAATGATGTCATTAAGTCTGATTCCTCTCACTGCTATAATTCCTGCACTGTCAGTAGGCCTATTCTGGATGAAACATACAGCTAAAACAAGGTAGTCTAGTGTTGATTTGCTGCCACCAAACTTCACACAACTGCTGCTTGTGCTGTAGCTGCTAACGCTTTACTGCCACCTGCTGGAGAAAACACTTAATTTGAACCCATGCAGTATAATGTCCTAGGGCAGAGGTGGGCAATTATTTTTTCCCAAGGGGCCAAATGAGATACATCAAATATTGTGGAGGGCCAAGACCAAAGGCTGAACTAAAGTCTGCGTAATATTAATTTAATTTTCAAGATACAAGTAAGAGTAAGTTCAACCATTTTGACACCAGGGCCCTCTATTTATTCAGGAATTTGAGCAACAGAGGACCAACTTTTGATGACATTTTGTCCCCACAGACCCCAAAACTAGAGATTTCTTTTGCTTTTGTACATGATTCCAGGCTGGATTTGGGAAACAAAAACAGTCAAACATACAGATCAAAATGACCATTGATCTTCTACATTCTCTAGTTGTGTAGACTTGGGCTAATTCACATGATGAATATTTTAACTCCTGAGAGTGTAAAAATGAAACCAAATGGACCCGCAAGGGTCCATTTGGTTTCATTTTTACGTTCTCAAAGAGTTGCCTCAGGTAAACCAACTTTCCATATTTAACTGGAAGTCTCTCAAGGACCACTGGTGGTCCCTGGACCACTGGTTGAAAACCACAGTACCCTTTCACGGGCTGGTCAGAGTCAGCCAAAGGGCCGCATTTGGCCCCCGGGTGCGCATAATGCCCAGGTATGTCCTAGGGGGAACATGATCCACAAATAGCCAATGTACAAGCTCACAATGGAGTTAGTAATGGGAGATTAGATTGGAAATGAATTTAAAGAAAATGGTCAAAGTACAACCGAGTCGACCCAGTTCCAGTTGTAGATCCACGTGCAGAAGGTTTATGTGATTAATTTTGCAAAACCACAATTAGGCCTTCTCTATACCATTAAAACAGTGGTAGCTTTAGAATAGTGGTATTTGATCATGTACATTAGTGAGGAGCTATGTGAAGATACGGTGACGTGGGCCTGTTTACCGGACAATACCAACAGAGCACGCTTTTAGATGTCCATGAAATGAAATGAAATGAAAATAGCTACAAAAAAAAAAAAAAAAAAAAAAAAGCTCACAACGCTTGTGCATCTGTTATATATAAAAAAACATGTTTAGAATAAATTGAAATATTTGGGAGAAGGCACACAATATTTTCAGATGGATGAGTGTTAACCTAGGGTTCCTTGATGTGAAGAAATGTGGGAACCACTGGTTTAAACATTAGAAAGCAAGCCCAAATAACATGTTCCATGTTACATGTAGACTTTAGTAACAAGCCCATGCACCCATTATTTGCAAGTGACTTTACAGAACGAAAATAAGTCAAAGTAAAAAAATGCTTATAATAACCAGACATGGCAACACTATCTGAACAGCAAGCACACACACATGGAGCCCCAGTATAAGTACCTTGGCGGGAGCGCCGATTCTTCCTATACGCAGACTACGCACCCTGCGTTAGGCCCCCGATTCCCCAAAGGCCCCCCCGCCAGCTCTGAGTAAATAACTAATTGAAAGAACTGTTATTTACGCAAATAACGTAGGGTGGGCGCATGTACGTTTATTGAATCGCGGAGCATTACGCAAATAACGTACAGCGGGCGAACGTAACCACTCTCTAGTCTAGTGCATGTTAGTTCTGTACGTAGAAGGGAAATCTTCTTCCGTAAACAGCGTTACTTGAATCATGCCCGCTGTCGCGTTTTTTTTTACACCACGCAGAAACGCCCCCCCTTTTCTTAGCGTGTTTGGTCAACAACATCATTACTTCAGGATATGAAAAAAGGAGCAGCTCCAGTCAGGTAGGCTGGCAGGCTAACGCTATGAATGACTGCAGTTTTCGGTTGTGCTGTTAAATGCTGGGTTGTCGGTAGTGTGTTGTTGTGTTGTTGTTTTTTTGGTGGCAGAGATACAAGCTTGTTGTATTTTGTCAATAATAATATCTCCTATCATGCGGCATGCCCAAAGCTTAGAGTATTATGGATATAGACACTAGACAGTTATGTCAACTCCGTTCACTTCATGAAGCCAGTCCCATCACAGAGTCTCTGTGACTGATGTTTATGTGGCACTATTATGCTACTACACAGAATGTGTTGGTTACTGTAGCCTACAATACTTTGACGGTGAACAAATATTTTCAACTCTTATTTGTCCCTATTCTAGACCTGCTACATCTCTACATAAGAGACAGTTTCATAGTTTTGTTGTTGGTCAGGATTGAAATAGCAATAAATATAGCAATAAATTCAAATAAATTTGAAAAGGAAACATTGGAGAGAGAGAGAGAGAGAGAGTGTCCATAGGTTTATAACAATGAAGTTATCTATAATTTATTTCTCCGCAAAAATGGCCAAAATAACAAAAAAGGCCAAAATTAGCGCCTGAGAAGCAGGGCCCCTAGTAAAAAAAACCTGCTTAGGGCCCCTTGGAGGCCCAGAATCGGCACCTTGGCGGGGAAACTCGTGTATATTGCGCTTTACTGCATGATTCCATATTTCACTCACTATGATCATACTATTTCTTTGTTTGTTTGTTGGTCCATTTGGTTTCATGTTTATACTCTCAAGAGTTAAAATATTCACCATCTGAATTAGCCCAAGTCTACAAAACTAGACGATTAATGGTAATTTTGATCTGTATGTTTGCTGTTTTGTTTTTCTCCGAAATCCAGCCTGGAATTGTAGACGAAAGCAAAAGAAATCTTTAGCTTTGGGGTCTGCGCGGCTAAAATATCATCAAATTGTGGTCCGTGGCTCAAATTCTGAATAAATAGTGGGCCCTGGTTTGAAAAAGGTTGAAAACCACTGTCCATAACCAACAAAATACGTTTGATTAGCTGCCAATTAGGCTGCCGTTCAAAAAAACGCATAAAGCAACTCATGGTGGATTATTCTGACTGCATACTTTTGATTAAAGAATGTGTCTAGGAGTGATCCTCTTATGTCTCTAGTCTAGATTGTTATGGGTCATATTTAGGTTCAGGGTTAGAGTTGGCCTTCTCCTCTTTTGTGTAGCTGTGGCAAAAATAAAATAAATAAAAAAACTAAGCGGGAAACACCCATGATGACACCAGTGATTGTTTGCCAAACCAATTAATCAATCACTAAATTAGTTGACAGCCAGGGCTTAATTTACGCCGGAATAAGGCTTCCGGAACGCCATTCCGGCTTGGGCCAAATGCGTTCCGGTTTGGGCCAAATGCGTTCCGGCTGCGTCCGTGAGCTGTCACTGCACTCCCCCACCTGCAGAGACTGATCCAGCCTCGTTCATTACTGTCGTTGCTAGGATACCCGTACAGACACAGTACTAGGCATAGATCTGGTACTATTCGTCCTTCCCAGCTATGGGGCTTATTCCCAGCTATGAGATTTATATCGAGAGTCGGGGGGGATTTGCTACGGCTCACACAGTTCACACTTCACAGTTCTCCCACGTTGTTAGCTGGGCTGCTGCTGGCTAGTCTCCCCCTCGCTACGGATTATGATCGCTATAAAGGTACCTAGGAAGCGGACGGACCCCTTATGGGTCCTTACTCCTTACATTTTGTGGTCCCGATTCTCTGAAAACTCAAGCACATTTCGCTACGGATTGAGTTTGTGCATCGGCTGTGTGTGGCATAGTAGTGCAACACACACACACACGCGCGCGCGCGCGCGTGCGTGCGACACACCACACAATATTCTGCCCAAAAAACGACTTTTCGGCAGGCGTGCGCATATGCACGTGCGCCCCGCACATGCACGCGCGCTGCGCGCGCGTGCATGTGCGTGAGGTGCGTTCCGGCACCTCCCGAGTTACAAATTAAGCACTGTTGACAGCTAATTAAATCATTGATTGGATTACGATTAATCGTTGCTGCCCTACTGGCTTTACAACCAGATATCGTAGGTTAGACATCTCTGAGGTACTAAAGAAAGAAATGAAGAAAAAAAAAAGGCTCGCCTGCTGTGTGACGGAAATTGCAGCTTCATGAAAGATTGACGTTACGGACTCGGGTTAAAGGTGAACAAAAACGCAACGTTGTGTTTGCATGCGTGCTAACCTATGTGACCTTTGCTCACAAACACAATAGTTGGCTGATAGCACATGAAAGAGAGAGACAGAGAGCCTCCACGGTCAATTGTGTATTGAATTTTGGCTAAGTACTCCTTCTTTAAGTCGTATGCAATGGAGCCACTACATACTGTACTTGTTGTTCTATGTATTGTTGTCATACTATGGATCTGCAAAATGTTAATAAGTTGTTCTCATGTAAAATGAAAAGGTTATTTAACATACAGTATTTGAATCTAACCACCAAATGCTATAATGAAACTGTTTAATAATAGACCTTTCTGTTGACCAAGTGCTCATTCACCCTTCTATCTATCCGTCCGTCCGTCCATCCATCCTCAACTGCTTATCCATAGTCGGGTCGCAGGTCAACAGCTCCAAAAGAGAGCTCCAGACAAACAACATTAGTAACAATAGTTCCGCAGACCCCAATTGAGAACCACTGCATCCAGTGTTGTAGTGGTACTTTTAGAAGTGGGGGGGCGCCTCTTAAAGGGGAATTCTACCCATTTTATTTATTTTTTTGTAGAAAATGGAACTCATTAACTTTTGTACCATGCCCACACAACATCTCTAAGGTATATTAATTAAAGTAAAGTAAAATATTGAAAATGAGCTAAATTCCCCTTTAAGACACGTGCATGCACATTGCACATTTGTGTGCACCAAAAACACAGGCCTAATTTTGCCCCAAAAATATTTTAGATATGAGAAGTCGGGGGACGCTGTCCCCCCGCGTCCCCCCTCCACTACACCCCTGACTGCATCGCTAACTCCACCTCCCCAAAAAGTGTGCCTTCCGCGAAGCAACCAATAAAATCAGTTGGCTCTAAACATGCTTCTCCACGCCTCCATCCAATGAGAAACAGGAATATGTCAGTGGTGTTTTTAAGCAATTTGGAGCCCCAGGCATGCAAGATTTTCCCCAAGGGATAAAAATATGAGCTATTTTTGAACTGAAGAACATGTTATACTGTATGTGTTTTAAACAGTGTTGTCGTGGTACTTTTAGAAGTGGGGGGACGCCTCTTAAGACACATGCACGCACACAATGTGCAATTTGTGCATTCGCGTGCACCTGCACAACACAGACAGACACACTATTAAAACATGCATATTGAATAGTATATTGAGAAAGATGGTTTACGATGCTTAATTGTATCCATAAAAGTAAATGACAAGTCAAAAAAACAATTTTTGCCCCCAAAAATATTTTCGATGTGAGAGAAGTGGGGGGACTCCGTCCCCCCCCGCGTCCCCCCTCCACTACACCCCTGGTTTTAAATGTCCAATTCTAGTTATAGAGGACATCATGTATTTATCCATAAGGAGGCTTATTAGCCTGGGATCCTTTTAAAGCATGGTTCTGGTGCCAACCCCCCCCCCCCCATGGCACCCCAGGCAACTGCCTAGACTGCCTAATGGCAAAAACACCCCTGCTCCATGTCACTCTCCCCTGAACTGATCAACTGATCAATGTTTAGTGTCTGAACCTCCAGTAAATACAGGCTGTCCTGCATGTTTGGCCTCACAGTGTGGACTTCACCATGAGGAGCTCTTTGCTGATCCTGTTGTTCTGTCTCGCTCAGGCAGACGACATCCGCTGGGAGGTCACAGATCTGCTCCAGAAGTTTAAGATCCAACTGGAAGCAGGTCAGTATGCTCTTACCTTTTAATCAACAGTGGGCTCAATAATCCTCCTTCCTTTGGGAAACTTTTTTATTTAAAGTTGCTCGATTCGATATGTTAATTATTCTTGATCCTATAGTATTGATTTATTTTTCAAATTACGTTTTAATTTGTTTTGGTTATATGTTTCTTTTTTTTTTTATTAAATTAAATGAAAACAGTACAGAAAACAGGAAAACAGAAAACTAACTTGAAAAAGTGCCCTTCTGGGCACAGCTCTCCACCAGGTCAGGCTGTGGCCTCCTGATGGCGACAATTTGAAAAGGGTGCCATTTCCTCCTATGCCTTTGATGGTAATTGGATGATTTGAAGGTTTTTTTCTCCCAAAAAATGTTTTGCAAAAATGTGTGTTAAAGATTTGTGCATGCATGCGTATTTACGGATTCACGGATACCATACTGTGTATAGCCTACAACGGGTTTCAGTGCTTATTCTAATGGATAACAGATTACAGTAAAGGACAAGGAGACAATATTGTATTCAATATTTAATTTAATTGTGTTTCAGAAGAGTAGCTCATCCTTTTTATAGTGGCTTTTGCTTTTCATTGTTTTGACAGTAGGATTTAAAACTTGTAGACACTGTTCCTTTTCATTGTTTTGAATGTTACTGTATAATTGAAAAACATGTAGGCTTAGCTAATATTCCACCAATTAGTCAAGTCAAGTCAGTTTATTTATATAGCACATTTCACATGACAAGCAAGGACTCAATGTGCTTTAAAAGAAAAATAAAACAAAGCAAAGTAATTATAAACAAACAATATCATGAGAATACAAACAAAAACATTAGCAAGCTAGCTGAAGGCAGCAGAGAAGAGGTAGGTTTTAAGTTTGCTTTTGAACAGGGTAAGTGTGGTAGAAGACCTTATATCAGGGGGACCATAGTGGCTAAATGCACCAGAACCAGATTTTGAGTTAATCCTTCTGATGGTGAGGAGACCTTTGTCAGAGGATCGAAGGGATCTAGAGGGGGCATATGGGACAAGCATGACAGATATGTAGGAGGGAGCTATACCATTTATAGATTTAAAAACAATGAGAAGTACTTTGAAATCAATTCTCTGTTTTACAGGGAGCCAGTGAAGGGAATGCAAAACCGGTGTGATATGTGATCAAACTTCTTAGTTTTAGTAAGAACTCTCGAGTTTCTGTACCAACTGTTCAGTTATTCCTGAATAAAGTTAGTTGCATTAGTGCATTTTAAAATGCAATAATAGCAGACAAAAAAGCAGACAAATTTTGAATAGGCCTACGAATAGACCGACAAATCACAGAGTCTGATGAAGCCAATTCTAGCCTATGATTAAGACTATGCCAGACAATAATATTGGGGTAGCGTTCTGATAAACGTTTGGCAACACGAGATTTTCGCCCCAACATCACACTTGCTCCATGACGTAAAAGCAATCAAATGTTTTGAATCGTGCCTTGTAATTGGTATTACAATATAGCGTTGCCATTCAACAGAAAGTCGCTGTCCTTGCATTTTATTACGGTGTAATTGACCCATATCAGCTCAAAACTTCCATCCAATTTGACCTTTTTATACTCTAACCAGGGATATAGCATATGTTTCTCCGTCCACACTTAGAGTAAGACCAACCATTTTGACACCAGGGCCCTTAATTCATTCAGTATTTGAGCCACGGACCACCATTTGATGACATTTTAACCCCCACAGACCCAAAACAAAGGATTTATTTTGCTTTTGTCCACAATACCAGGCTGGATTTCACAAACAAAACAGGCAAACATAGATCAAAAATGACATTCTCTGGCTAATTCAGATGAATATTTTAACTCTTGAGAGTGTAAACATGAAACCAAATGGTTTCATTTTTACATTCTCAAAGAGCTACATCTGGTTAACCAACTTTCCATATTTAACTGGAACTCTCTCAAGGACCACTGGTGGTGCCTGGACGGGCCGGTCAGAGTCAGCCAAAGGGCCGCATTTGGCCCCCCGGGCTGCATAATGCCCAGGTATATGATCTAAGGGCATAATTATAAAACAACTGTGATTACAGACACCAGGGCCAGCACAGAATATAAATCGCGGCTTGGTGGTGCTGTTGTAGACGGCCTCGATCGGGGCTGATGTCGGCGTCCATCTCGCTGCCAGAACCAGGCTATCTCAGGGCTTTATTATAAAACATTTGACTACGGACCCCAGGACCAGCACAGGATAGAAAAAATGTGTGTTGTTTAATGCGTGTATAAGAGTACTGCCTGTACCTAGACATGTCAATGCATTGCCTACCAAAAAAAAGCCATCAGAACCCTGAATTAGCTCGCTCTCGCGGTGTGGAATGGGCTGCTTGATGGTGGTTTGCGTGGGTTGTGTCCGGCATCGATCGACGCTGCCGTGGTAGTGGAACGACCATCTATAATGTGCATACAAAACAAGAAAATGTATTTTAATGCCTAGATAGGACTGTTGGTTTGGCTAGTATGCCACAATCCTACATATAATTGATCGTATTGTAAGTTAAAGGTAGGGGAAGTGATTTCACTTTTGTCAGATATCACCCCCCCAAAAAAAAATGTTTTTGTTAAAATGCTTTATTATAAGGTGTGCAGACCATATATGGAGATTCCCCCTCCCCCACGTTAGCAGAGGAGCTAATAAAAGTTCCCCAGGTGGAGGGTGAATTCTCCTCCAATCAGGATCGAGCAGCAGGTTCACATAGTATAGCTACTCTTGGGCGCCCCTAGTGCACCAGGCTGGTACTACACCATGAATTTCAAATCACTTACCCTACCTTTAATTGCTAACAGACCTATAGGCTAGTGGGTGTGGTAAATTATAAGAACCCACATTAAAATATATAGCTAACTTATATTATTGGTAAGCCTAAAGTCTACACATAGTCATACGTATATTACCCAATCTGTGCTAAAGTTTACTCATTTGGAACTAAAGTGTTGCTGGTTAGTCCAATCAATCCAATCCAAGTCCAATCAACATAGGCATGTGGAAAGAGAAGGGACAAAAGGGTGACCACATGATGCTCTTACAGTAGCCTATGTTGGGGTAACCACTGTCAATACCCACATAGCAAAATTGGTGCGGCCCAGTTCTGGCCCACATGATCCACTTACGTTTGGTCCAGATGCGGCAACGGTTCGCGGACGCGTATCGGGGCCGGCACCGGCATTACACAGCCGGGCCGGCCATGTACCAGACATGGGCCAGCTGTGTAAAAACTGCTCTGTTCCAGAGCTGGGCCAGAACAGTAGGTCCACAGCTGGCCCATTCCGTCCTACCCAGAGCTGGGCCAGAACAGTGTGTCCACAGCTGGCCCATATCATCCTACCCAGAGCTGGGCCAGAACAGTGTGTCCACAGCTGGCCCATACCATCCTACCCAGAGCTGGGCCAGAACAGTAGGTCCACAGCTGGCCCATTCCGTCCTACCCAGAGCTGGTCCAGAACAGTAAGTCCACAGTAGGCCCAGTTCTGGCCCACATGATCCACTTACGTTTGGTCCAGATGCGGCAACGGTTCGCGGACGCGTATCGGGGCCAGTACCGGCATAACACAGCCGGGTCGGACATGAACCGGACATGGCCCAGCTGTGGGAAACTGCTCCGTTCCAGTGTTGGGTCAGAACAGTGTGTCCACAGCTGGCCCCTACGTCTGGCCCCCTTGGGGTAAGGGTCCATGGCTCGGCTGGCCGACTGTTAGGCCAAAACAAGGCCAGTTGGTCCTTCTGTTCTTGCCTAGAGCACTTACACCTAAAAGGGATACTTTAGTAATTACAATTCTGTAAATAAATACTCAATTTACATGTTTAAAACATTTAATTTCCACACTTTACAGTGCCATTTGAAATTTGGAATCTATTACATACACAGAGAAATATTTTTACAGAACCTTAACAAATAACAAACAAAGCATTTTCCTTTAACCCATTTAGGACTGAGGCTGATTCTTACAGTTACTCTGAAGCAATATAATATATATTCAAAGATTTGCACCACAAATAGAGACATACAAGCTGGTAGCACAGGGTGCCTGTCCTGAACGGGTTAATACAAATATTTTACAGCATCCTTACAACAAATAAAAAACAAAATGAATAAAAGGATATTTCACTTTCAAGATGAGAATATTTAAGTTTCTGGATTCAGTAATTAGATATTTGGTATTCATTCTACCCCACTTCCTATACAAAAACAGTATAACTTAAAACTCAATTTTAACCATGATAGAATAATCGAATACCCAACTGTGTTTTGCCATTAATCAATTATATTTATTTTGAAGTAATTATTAAAAATAGATGAAATCATGCAACTTATAATCTGTTTAATTTACATAAGACTGAGGTGACATTAAAATTATACTTACTTCACTTATAAAAGTGAAATATCTCTTTAAATACAAAATAAGCCTGTCCTGTTGTATGTTGACGCACTTCGTCACAAGTGATTCAACGCATGGAAGGCTCACCACATAATCCTTGAAATGCATTTCAACAGCCCACTACATACAGGACCTTCTAAAAAATAGCATATTGTGTAAAAGTTTTCTGTTGATGAGTTATGGAAGCCCAGTTTTGCAACTGACTTTCATGACTTTAACCCCACAGAGATTCTGGGTTGTATTGTCAAGAGAAAGGTGTGGGACATAAGACTGAACAATACAAATTACTTTACGGCCGTTATCAAAGCAAAACTGGGCTTCCATAACTCATCAACATTAATATACTTTTCAGATGGTCGACATTTCTTTATGTCGTTTAAAACATATGTTTAGTGGTCTGGTAAAAAAAATATGCTAATTCATTGAGATTTGGGGTTTTTCGTGAGCTGTAGACCATAATCATCAGGATTAAAACAATAAAAGTTTTTTAAATACTTCACGTAATGCACAATTGATTGAGAATATATGAAAGTTTCACTTTTTGTATTATATTATGGAAGAAAAAGAACTTCTACACAATATGCTAATTCTTTGAGACGGACCTGTATCAGACAGCAATCTTTACCCGCGTTTGTTCAGTAACAGCGGTCTCCATATCTGTCCAGTTCTTAGTAAAGATAAAATACATGTTTTTCAAAATTGAAGCACTAAATTTGAAGCTCAGTGTTATTTCACCTGTGGATAAATTTCTATTGCAATGTGACATTTACATTTGTGTTACTTAAGTGCAGAAGAGATCCCTGCTACTGTCAAACACTGTAATTGCTACCCTATAGACTAGATAAACATGTTTAAGGATTCTCTAAAGCATGTCATTTTGTGTTTCTGCTTTTTGGTTTCCCCTAACCTGTCTGTACAACATTCAACCATCTGACCACTTTGTCCACATTTTAGGAGTATTGAGGAGTATTATCTGAGGAGCATTATCTCTGTCCAATATTTCTGAGGGTCTGAATATAAAAATATAGAATAATATCAACAACTTAATAGGACCTAATTAGGGATTATCTGAAGAAATAACTGCATTGTATTCAACATTAACAACCTACAACCAACAAAACTAATTTAAAACATAATTTCTCTATTGTAACAGCAAGTGAGTTTGTTCAGTAAAAGGGGTTGTGACCATACAGTATCTAGCTCATTCTGTTCCCATCAACAGAATGAAAATGGCTTAACTTAAGGGATTATAGTACACCGTTGTAATATTGCAACAGAAAACATGTACAGAGAAGATCAAAATATCCAGATATTCAGATGCTTCAAAGAAATCGGCGATGTAACAGTGAGAATCACATTAAAGATAAAGGGAAGAAATGAAGTCTTTAAATCTCTTGTCTTTCCGCCCTTTTTAGGGGTGGGGGGGGGGGGGGGGGGGGGGGGTGGAGATCATAAAAAAAGAAAACGTACTTAAAATTCCGTTGACTGTCTTTTCTTCTGGGACCTTTCCATGGAGTTTTCACACTGCCTCTTTGTGAGTCAAACAGTGAATCCATGACTGTTGGTGGTTAGATGGTTAGATGAAATGAAGAAGTCACTAGCTGTCAGGACAGGACACTGCTCCTGCTGGTACTGCTCGAGATGTCCCTCTCCGGGATAACAGGGTGTAGCTCTTTAACCTGCATGGGAGAGAGAAAAAGAACAACGCGAACAGTGCAGTCATTATTATATGTTCATTAATATTATATGTTCAATGCCAAGCCATTACTCATAGGAATCAAAGGGAAAAACTACCAGTTCACCCTATTGTTGTATTGTAAAAACAAATTAAGATTAAGAAGTTAGTCAACAGCATGGTAAGAACAAATTCTGTTCATGATGGTGTTACAATAACATAGTTGATAGGTTTATGTGAAAAAATGCTCACCAAATGTAGACTTATCACTGCCCAGAGATCACGCAGCATGCTTCAGCTTGATTAGGCAGGAGCTTCAAAATCTGAAACAGAAATGACACTAACTTTTTTGTGTTCCGTTCTGTACTGTATAGAGCTCCACGGTGATGTCAGAGGGCCAGTTCCAGAACCCCCCATTTACAGTATTTGAAAGAGGAAAAACTAAACAAAAAGTGTTTTTGCCTTTTTCTTTTTCTAACTAATTATTTGTTTATTTAATTAATTATTTAAGTAATTATTTTGCAACCTGGCTATGTCTGCAGCTTAATCATCTTTATACAAATCAATTTTGAAAGGCGAGGAAAATGAACAGGGAATTCGAGTCCTGGAACTGGCGCCCTTACCACATAGCTCTATATAGAGCTGGCCAGTCCCATGGTTAATATTAACATGGTTAATATAAAAACGATTACACCACGGACAAAGCCAACTTGGGTTGTGACAAATAATGACAATCACCACATTATTATCATGCAATACAATATTAGCAAGAGGTAAATAATGGCAGGATACAACACTTTTGTTTTTTTTGTTTTTCATCCTGGAAATTGATGTCCCAAAAGATTGTCATGATTTGTCACAATCCGAGTTGGCTTTGTCCACGGCGTGATCATCTTTATATGAATCATTTTTGAAAAGTCTATGTAAAAAATGTACAACATTCAACCATCTGACCACTTTGTCCACATTTTAGGAGTATTGAGGAGTATTATCTGAGGAGCATTATCTCTGTCCAATATTTCTGAGGGTCTGAATATAAAAATATAGAAGAATATCAACAACCCAATAGGACCTAATTAGGGATATCTGAAGAAATAACTGCATTGTATTCAACAATAACAACCTAAAACTAATTTAAAAAATAATTTCTCTATTCTAACAGCAAGTGAGTTTGTTCAGTAAAAGGGGTTGTGACCATATCTAGCTCTGTAAGACACAGGAAAGTGCTTGTGACCATATCTAGCAAACACCAATGATTACTACTGGAATAGTTCCAAAACAAAAACATGGCATATTCCATAATGGACCTGAAAGGTTTGCTAGGTAAATAAACTGTACATTTGCATTTTGGTTCACCATAGAGATGACCAATGTGAAAGCAAGTCTGCATGATCAACCTGTTCTATTGATCCCATCAATAGAATGAAAATGGCTTAACTTAAGGGATTATAGTACACCGTTGTAATATTGCAACATAAAACATGTACAGAGAAGATCAAAATATCCAGATATTCAGATGCTTCAAAGAAATCGGCGATGTAACAGTGAGAATCACATTAAAGATAAAGGGAAGAAATGAAGTCTTTAAATCTCTTGTCTTTCCACCCTTTTTAGGGGGGGGGGGGTGGAGATCATAAAAAAAGAAAACGTACTTAAAGGTGGGATAGGCAACATCTTCATGAAAGCTAACCTGAAGCTAATCCTAACAATTCGCTAAAAATGAGTAAAGAAATGGAAAACGAAAAATAAAAACTATATTTTTCTCTATTGTGACTTTTTTCAAAAATGTCAACAAATATGTTAAAATAATATTTGAAATATTATTTCGACCATGTGACGGACCGTCACTGTTTACCTTTTTTAATATGGGTTTCTATGGCCCCATTATATATGAATGGAGTCGCATCATCCAATGAGGTTGCACGATTCAGGGTTGCCAGTATCGTGCCTCGCCCTACAGCAAGTAGTCAAAGCATGCCTTCTCAACAGCAGACCACGACTTCCCAGCCAAAAAACACCAAAGTGGTGGTGGTGGTGGTGGTCGTGATGGAATGAAAGGTGTGCCGCCGTTGTACCGTGTCGTGCGCTGTTTCGTGGTGGTGGTGATAGAATGAAGCGGTCCGCGGCGTGCGCCGCCGTTTAAACTAGTGGTTTTCATCTAGTGGTCCTTGGGGGGATTCCAGGCGGTCCCCAGTTAAATCATGGACAGTTGGAAACCAAATGGACCCTTTTAGATCTCAGATCGTAAAATGAAACCAAATGGACCCGGGAGGGTCCATTTGGTTTCCTAATAACTTTTCCTTTTGTTTTATTAAGGGATCAAGCAGTCCACGAAGTGGACTTGATCCCTTATTGTTTTTGTCTCATTTTCCTCCTTCCGCCAAAAATAGCTGTTCTGGCTGAACCGTGCAGTCGGTTTTCGCGAAAATTGGTAATCTGGTAGAGGGTGATGCCAAACGGTGATGATGCGAAGCCTGTGACCACTGGTCAAATGGTGGCGCTATAGCACTCAACTGAAATTGCAAACTTTAAACACTCATAACTCATGAACTGCTCGACTCTCAGAAATGTAACTTATATTCACTTATGCGTCTGCTTATGCCGAACAACTTTTGTATTCTGACTTTTGACCTCTGACCTTTAGATGAACCGCCATCTTGAATTATATGTAAAACAGTTAAAATGTCTCTTCTCCTACAATCTTTGATCAAAATGCATAACAATGACCTACACATGAACTTTGAAGCCATACAAACATGAAGTGGGTGTGAATTTTGTTTTCAGTGAAAAAAATGATGTTTTTATGAGCCAATGAAAATTGCTTGTTTGTGAAAATTCTTCTATTTTCCCTAATCTACACATGCAAAGTAATCTGTTTATGAGATTTTACAGTTTGGTAGAGGGGGATGCCAAATAGCACTAAAACCAGTCTTGCTCCAATCGCTCAAATGGGGGCGCTATAGCAATTCCTTGAAACTGAAACATTTGAACGAGCATAACTTGGGCCTCGTTTGGCTTAAAATCATAGGACTTGTTTCTACATGTTCCTTGATTCATGTGGAACACATCTGTAACTTTGACCGGTAAGCTCCACCCCCAGAGTGTCTGCCATTTTAAGCAGTTTGAAAAATGCTCATGCCTGATTTTCTGCCTGGATTTTTGATTTGCACAACAAATGTGGTTTGTTGTACAAACCGGTTTGCATTTTTTTTTTTTTTGTACACACCATCACTGTGTTTGTGTGTGGACGTAAAGTACTTCTGTGGCCTGCCGCACCAAGGACAGCCATCGTCAGTGTGTTAATCTTTGATCAAAATGCATAACAATGACCTACAGATGAACTTTGGAGCCATACGAATATGAAAATAGGTGTGAATTTTGTTTTAAGTGAAAAAATTATGTTTTTACGAGCCAATGAAAATTGCTCGTTTGTGAAATGATTCTAATGCCCCTAATCTACACATGCAGCATAATCTGCTTCTGAGATTTTACAGTTTTGTAGAGGGGGATGCCAAATAGCAGCAAAACCAGTCTTACTCCAATTGCTCAAATGGGGGCGCTATAACAATTCTTTGAAACTGAAACATTTGAAAAACCATAACTCGGGCCTCGTTTGGCCAAAAATCATGGGACTTGTTTCTACATGTTCCTTGATTCATGTGGAACACATCTGTAACATTGACCGGTAAGCTCCACCCCCAGAGTGTCTGCCATTTTAAGCAGTTTGAAAAATGCTCATGCCTGATTTTCTGGCTGGATTTTTGATTTGCACAACAAATGTGGTTTGTTGTACAAACCGGTTTGCATTTTTTTGTACACACCATCACTGTGTTTGTGTGTGGACGTAAAGTACTTCTGTGGCCTGCCGCACCGAGGACAGCCGTCGTCAGTGTGTTAATCTCGCGTTAATTTTTTTGACGCCATTAACGCATGGCTGTGTTAACACGAGATTAATGCATTAATGCGTTAACGCATTAACGTGTTAACGCCAACACCTTTAATATATATAAATATATGTGGGTTTTTTTCAGGCTAGCTAGACTGCATTGCATTGTGGGTCCTTTAGGTCCTCTCACAGGTGGGTTTACCAAAGATAGTATATAGCATGAGAATACACATTTTGAACCCTGCTCTGCTCCAACAATTGCATGACATATATAAGTTCAGTGTTCCATCTTTCTATGGCTTATTTGTGCATATTGTTTAAAACTCAATGTAATGGTAATGGCACCAACTCAGTGGTCTTGTGGTTAGAGTGTCCACCCTGAGACTGGGAGGCCCGCGTTCAATTCCCAGCTGGGTCATACCTCAACATTCTAGTCTACCAGTAAGAGTTAAATATATATAATATATATATTTGCATGACACCTGCTACATGAGAACTTTGGCCCCATCCGGACAAAACTTCAGAAGCAAATTTGTTTTCATCAAAAAATGACGTTTTTATAAGCCAATGAAAGTTGCTCGTTTGTGAAGAGTCTTCTTCTGCTTGTTTCTCTCTGGCAACACTGGAGCAAGTACATTGTGCCAGATTGTGTGAGAGGAATAAGCATGTGGAACTTATTTCCATTTGTCACTTTGACCACTAAGCTCCACCCTCGGACTGCTGAATTGTGCATATTGTTCATATTACTTACTGCTTGGTGGCGTGTTGTTGGGTTGTTTCATTGATGACAACAACTAAGCAAATCATTGTGCCTGGATAGCTCAGTCGGTAGGGTGCCTGACTTCGGAACACAAGATTGAGGGTTCAAGTCCCACTGCTGACAATACAAAGTCTGAGTCTCCAAAAACCCTGCTGTGTTTCCACAATCACATGATGTATTTCTTCCATGTTTCTATGGCTTATTTGTGCATATTTAAGGAGCGGTAGTGGCTCAGAGGTAGAGTAACCGGATGGTAACCACAAGGTTGCCGGTTCGATCCCGGGCTCCTGCTTAGTTAGTGTCGATGTGTCCCTGTCCCACTGCCATCAGTGTGTGAATGGGTGAATGTGATGCACAATCTATGTAAAGCGCCTTGGATAAAGGCGCTATATAAATGCACCATTTACCATTTACCAAGCAGTCCACTGAATGTGTGTGTTGTTTCCAGTACGTCTTGTGTCTGTTGGGTAGCCTCATTGGTAGAGCGCATGACTTGGAAATGAGAGTTCCTGGGTTCAAATCCCGGCACGGACACCTAGTAATATGAGTCAATCATGCACAATCTCATGTGGTCTTCTACATCTAAGTTCATGGTTCTATGTGTAACCCAGGGTAAAACTCAATGTAATGGTGGTTGTCACCATTCGGCCATGTTGTGTTTTGTCACTATTCGGCCATGTTGTCACTAATGACAGTTCACAGCTCAGTTCACCACTCACTCACAGCTCACCAATCATTTACTCATTCACCAACTCAGTGGCCTTGTGGTTAGAGTGTCCGCCCTGAGACTGGGAGGCCGGGGTTTGATTCCCGGCCGGGTCATACCAAAGGCTCTAAAAACGGGATCCAATGCCTCCCGGCTTGGCACTCAGCATCAAGGGTTGGATTGGGGGTAAGACCCTGTGTCATACTAGCGTCATGTCCAGAGGGTGTACTTGTACATCAAGCTGCCTCATGCTACAGAAACAGGAGATAGGCACCTGCCCTATGGGCCTCATGGCTGGGCAAGGCTGTTTGACTGTCACTATTCGGCCATGTTGTCACTAATGACAGTTCATAGCTCAGTTCACCACTCACTCACAGCTCACCAATCATTCACTCAGTCACACCAGATTACAATGTGTGAGTCAGTCTCACACATAATTACCTGATGTATTTCTGAAGTTCAGGCTCCCATGTTTCTATGGCTTATTTGTGCGTATTGTTCTTACTCCTTATTGCTGCTTGCTTGATCCCGCTTTATTGCTGCTTGCAGCTATATTTTGGTATTATTATCACCTCCTCTCCTCCTCCTGCCGTGTCGGCTTGTCCTTTTTCTCTTTCTATAAACCATACGGTTTTCATCCAGTGGTGCGGGAACCACCAGTGGTTCTTGAGGGGATTCCAGGTGGTCCCCAGCTAAATCATGGACAGTTGGTAACCAAATGGACCCTTTTAGATCTGAGATCGTAAAATGAAACCAAATGCACCCGCAGGGTCCATTTGGTTTCCTAATAACTTTATTTGGTGTTGTGTATTTTTACAGAGCGCATCATCACTTACTATGAGCCGTCTCTGTAGGTGTCCCCAATTTGAAGAAGTCATTATGTCCCTCGATGTAGCCTAATCCAGACTGGATATAATCCAAACGACTCGTCAAAATTATCTTCCGTTATCCATTTTACCGATTGCTTGACTGACTGACTGACTGACTGACTGCAAATCCATGTTAGATTTCTTCCAGTTGTATCCATGCCATTGTCCAGATATAGTACTCCGTTCTTTTATCTGATTATGCCAACCATTCCTATACAAACTATAGGCCTACAACGATAACTTTATGTGGTCTTTTTGAGTCCAGTCCTGCTGGAATCCTATATATATATATATATATATATATATATATATATATATATATTATATATATATATATATATATATATATATATATATATATATATATATATATATATATATATATATATATGCCTACACACTATACCTCATTCAAGTCAATTGACATCTTTCTCAAAGTGAAGAGTAAAATTCAGGTCACACCGCCACTTTCCATTTCAGTGAAGCCGTCAAACCTGGCAACACGGCAACTAGACGCAATGCAGCATTTCGAAACTAGGTGTCGCCCTTGTTCATTAAAACAAAATGTAAACATCAGTGAAATCCTGCCTATTGCACCTTTAAAATTCCGTTGACTGTCTTTTCTTCTGGGACCTTTCCATGGCGTTTTCACACTGCCTCTTTGTGAGTCAAACAGTGAATCCATGACTGTTGGTGGTTAGATGGTTAGATGAAATGAAGAAGCCACTAGCTGTCAGGACAGGACACTGCTCCTGCTGGTACTGCTCGCGATGTCCCTCTCCGGGATAACAGGGTGTAGCTCTTTAACCTGCATGGGAGAGAGAAAAAGAACAACGCGAACAGTGCAGTCATTATTATATGTTCATTAATATTATATGTTCAATGCCAAGCCATTACTCATAGGAATCAAAGGGAAAAACTACCAGTTCACCCTATTGTTGTATTGTAAAAACAAATTAAGATTAAGAAGTTAGTCAACAGCATGGTAAGAACAAATTCTGTTCATTATGGTGTCACAATAACATTGTTGATAGGTTTATGTGAAAAAATGCTCACCAAATGTAGACTTTATTAGCCAAAGATCTACACAAACTATGAGCTTGTAGATTTGCTATTTTAGGCAAAGAGGTTTGTCGTGGAAGGACTAAAGCAGACAGCAAACAAAAGGATGCAACTGGAACAACATACAGTGCTGTGTGCTGTGTTATTTCACTATTAAAACAGTTAATACCACTGGTTCCATTTTTAATTCCAATTACCCAAATATCTCATACAAAATGTGGACCCATGGTTCATGCTAACTGTCCTGTAGTTAATGTGGGCTTGGTGTGCAACTGTGCACACCAAGCCCACATTAGTTTGCAAACCACTCTAGCAGTGGTTTGCAAATCCCCCCCCCACTAGTCTACAGATCTCCATTTGATGGCATTAATAGCTCTGAGACCCTTGATTTATATTGAAAGAATTTGTTAATTTGTTAATTTAACAGTGTTTAAATGAAGATGGACCTGTAAGGGTCGATTTGATTTATTTACATACTCCCAGAGTTACAGAACTATAAAGGGTCCATTTGTTTCAAAATTATAATTTGACTGGGGACCCCCTGGGGATCCGGAGACCACACCTACCACAATGCGGGTTCACTTGGTTACAGACCAGTGGTTTTCAACCTTTCTCATACTAGGGCCCACTATTTATTCAGAATTTGAGAAATCAAATGGACCCTTGCGGGTCCATTTGGTTTCATGTTTACACTCTCACAAGAGTTACATCTGGTCAACTCTACATCATTTAGCCTGCAGACCACCTGGAATCCTCTCAGGGACCACTGGTGGTCCCTGCTCCAATGTTGAAAACCCCTGGTTTAGACATCTAGCTAGTTTAGCTAGTGGTTTTCAACCTTATTCATACCAGGGCCCACTATTTATTCAGAATTTGAGCCATGGACCACCATTTGATGACATTTTAGCCCCATAGACCCCAAAACTAAAGATTTATTTTGCTTTTGTACACAATTCCAGGCTGGATTTAGGAAACAAAACAGACAAACATACAGATATAAATGACCATTAATGTTCTACAACAGTGGTTTTCAACCTTTTTCATCCCAGAGCCCACCATTTATTCAGCATTTGAGCCACGGACCACCATTTGAGGACATTTTAGCCCCACAGACCCCCCAAACTAAAGATTTCCTTTGCTTCTGTCCATGACCATTAATCTTCTAGTTGTGTAGATTAGGACTATTCACATGAATATTTTAACTCTTGAGAGTGTAAAAATGAAACCAAATGGATCCGCCAGGGTCCATTTGGTTTCATTTTTGGTTTCATTTTTACGTTCTCAAGAGTTACATCTGGTTAAACATCTTAGCTGGGGACCACCTGGAACCCTCTCAAGGACCACTGGTGGTCCCCGGACCACCTGTTGAAAACCCTGTAAAATCTCTAGTTGTGTAGACTTAATTTAGATGGTGAATATTTTATCTCTGTAATGTAAACATGAAACCAAATGGACCCGCAAGAGTCCCTGCACCACCTGTTGAAAACCCCTGTTCAATAATATTGACCAGGGCGAGCTAGTGGTTGAAAAACAAGTTAGCTAGCAGAGTGGTTTTCAACCTTTTTCATACCAGGGCCCACTATTTATTCAGCATTTGAGCCACGGACCACCATTTACTGGCATTTTAGCCCCACAGACCCAAAACGAAGATTTATTTTTGTCCACAATCCAGGCATTTCAGAGCCAAAACAGTCCAACATACAGATCAAAATGACCATTAATCTTCTACATTTTCTAGTTGTGTAGACTTGGGCTAATTCACATGATGAGAGCGTAAAAATGAAACCAAGTGGACCCTAGCTAGCCAGCTTCGTGTTTACACAGTTGTGATTTAAAGACAATAACAGATTATCTTACCATTTCTGCATACTCCCTTGTTGTAGGCCTACATGTTGATGAAAACGGGAGCTTGGTGGCGATGCGATATTAATATCCCCGCGACGCCGACACTTATGTGGAACATTAGGAACGGACTGGAGCTGGAACGATGCGGTACGATGCAGCTGTGAGCTGCCTGGCTGGTAGTTGGAACATTAGGAACGGACTGGAGCTGGAACCATGCGCTACGATGCAGCTGTGAGCTGCCTGGCTGGCAGTTGCTTTCAGTTTCATTTCAAACCGCGCTGTCACGCGCACCAGCCATGCGCCTGTACATTGGTGGAAGATGTATTCCTCAGCCAATCAGATCGAGTGGCGGAGTTTGAACCCGTTCGTGCGCACACGCGCGCACGCGCGCGCACACGCGCACACGCGCATGCCCATACTGTTGAATATTTGTAATACAATTGTAAATACAGCAATAATGATAAATTGGAACTTTGAGGGAATCTTATTAGCCTGCATCCATAAGAGCAGTGTTGTAGTGGTACTTTTAGAAGTGGGGGGGACGCCTCTTAAAGGGGAATTCCACCCATTTTTATTTTTATTTTTTTCTGAGAGTGTACAAATGTGAAGCAAATAGACCATAGCGGGTCCATTTGGTTCCTTTTGTACACTCTCAGAAAAAAAAGAGGAAACTCATTAACATGGTGAAACGCATGGTGAAATACATCATGAAGATGTATTATACCCAGGGGTGTAGTGGAGGGGGGACGCGGGGGGCGTCCCCCACTTCTCACATCTAAAATATTTTTGGGTCTGAAAAAAATCATCAAAAATCATGATCAATCAAAATCACCATGTTAATGAGTTTCCTTTTTTCTGAGAGTGTACAAATGGAACCAAATGGACCCGCTAGGGTCCATTTCGTTCACATTTGTACACTCTCAGAAAAAAAAGATCAAATGGGGGGAATTCCCCTTTCAGAGGCGTCCCTCCACTTCTAAAAGTACCACTACAACACTGATTATGATGCTAATATGATTTTTTCAGCCCTCCAATTCTAGGAAACACAGAATGGGGGAACTAAGTATAGCATGTTGAGAAGGTTTTGTTTACAATGCCTAGTCGTATCCATAAAAGTAAATGACAAGAAAAAAACATAGGCCTACTTTTGCCCAAAATATATTTTATATAGATGTGAGAAGTGGGGGGACTCCGTCCCCCCTCCACTACACCACTGCATAAGAGGGACTGTTATAAACTTAAAAATGACAGCAGTATTTTCATGTTGTTTGTTTGTGTTTGTTTGTTTGTTTGTTTGTTTGTTTGTTTGTTTGTTTGTTTGTTTCTTTGTTTCTTTCTTTCTTTCTTTCTTTCTCTTTCTTTCTTTCTTTCTTTCTTTCTTTCTTTCTTTCTTTCTTTCACGTATTTTGTAAAATAATTCATATGAAGATGATTACAATGCGGACAAACCAGCTCGGCCCACAGGCCCTCCCTATGAGGTTGATTTTCAAAGTACACGTAAAGTGTCGGAGTGAAATGTCATCGGAAGGTATTTTTCCCGCTGAATCCAACGGTACCACTCTCTCTGACGTTGGGAAAGTACCGTTTCGCCATAAAAACACTGTTTTTTTTTTATCAGTTCCAAGTCCCCATCCATGTTGGAGTATAGCCAGGTCAGATGGTCAGACACTGTTCTATTTCGTACCTTCAGACCACCAGGTCTAGTGTCTTCAACACTGGATATCATCTCGCGCACGCGCCTTGGTCGAACTTTTTTTATACCCACACTGTCACCTGTGACCCCCCTGTGGGCGGAGCCTAGACCATATAGGTCGCCCGCGCACAGGGTCCATCCTCTTTCATCTTTTCGCGTTTGGTGCGCAGGTCGTTTGTTTGTCTTTGAGTAGGACTACAGCTACGTCGATTAAGCCTCGTCACTATTATAGTAGTGGGAGCTGCCTTAGGCCCTCCAGAGGCTCGGCGTAGCTCATCTTGGCTCATTGTTGCTCTTGGAAGTCCGATACGGGCGATCTTTGATCTTCTTGGAAGAGGAAAACAACAACACATTAGCATCGGCTAGCAGCAGCACAGAGGGTGTGTTTCGCCCCGGCGCTGCTGCTGCGGCGGAGCCGGCGTGTGTACGGACGGAGAGTGTACCGGTAAGTGTACGATTCTCCATTCATTCACCCCGTGTTGTTCGCGGGTGTGTGTGTGTGTTTGTGTTTTGGACTAGAGTCGTGCGGCGTTTGCATTGAGAGTGTCTTTTCGCTCCACCGCTAGCGTCGGCGTCGTACTAGTAGTAGCCTAGCATATAGTTAGGACGATTTATATTGTGCCTCATTTGGCTTTATACACGCGTGACTGAAAACGCAGGTATAGTAGTTTTGAATACTAGCCTGTTGCTTGTGTTGCTTGTTGCTTGTGTGATAGCGTTAAGCTTTTCGCTCGTCGCCGCGAGTAGGTTTCAGCGCGACTTACTATTATTATTATCACTTATTATTACTTTCTGTATATACAGTTGGTGGATTAAGGCTCAACTGTGTGGGGGGTTCACATACGTGTGGATTACCCCCTGTGGCAGGCACTGTTTTCTGGGGTTAAAGTCCCACTAAAGTGAGTGGATGTATTCGGTTGTTTACTACCTCGTCTAGCACTAGTCATTTCGGGAAGTTAAAGGGCCATTGCGGCGGGGATATTTCTCTGTCATTTGGTCATTACTGCCTCATTATCAGTTTTGTGTAGGCGGAGGTGTACATTCGCCACTCTCCTGCCGCCGGATTTCGTATATTTTGCCCCCCCCCCCCCCTCTATTGTTGTTCCGGGGTCACTTTCTGCCTTAGTGGCATGATATAGACTAGTGAGTGTTTGTCCGCTCCATAGTCTGCTAGTGTACACTGGTGGGCGTTTTCCGCTCCATATTCTGCTAGCATACACTGGCGAGGGTTTTTTCCGCCCCATAGTCTGCTAGTAGGCGCCGGTGAGGGCTTTCCACCCCATAGTCCGCTAGTATACACTGAGTGCTTTCCACCCCGTAGTCGGCTAGTATTCACTGGGGCGTGCTTTCCGCCCCATAGTCTGCTAGGATTACACTGAGTGTTTTTCCGCTCCATAATCTGGTATACACTGGTGAGTGTTGTTCGCTCCATAGTTGGCATAAATATTTAGGGTGTTTCTGCACTCCTCCTCCTATTGGGTGCTGTAGGTCAGCCTTGCGGCTGCTGTTGCTGTAGGGGGTTGGTGAGACGACAGTCAGAGTGTGTTTCCGCTCAACGGTGTCGTCATAGGCCACTATGAATGCCATATGTGCAAAATGTTCAGCCCCTCTGCCTCCGGAGGACGGCCATGACTGGTGCCCGCCCTGTCTGGGCATTGGCCATCTAAAACAAGCACTGACAGAAGAGGCTTGTGTTAATTGCAGCTGTATGCCATACGCAGTGAGAGTTGGGAGGCTGGCTACGGTGCAGGAGTCAGCACCCAGCACTGGGATGCCGGTGTTGAGCCCCGTGACGGGCAGCCGTAAACGTAAGAGCAAAAGTGCTACGGACACGAGCGCTACGGCTGCGAGCGCTGTGGCCACTAGTGTTACGGCCACGGGTGGTGCGGATGCAGGTGCAGCGCCCGGTAACGCGGCGGCAGCCGGTTCTAAGCGGCGCCGCGAGGATCCCTTAGCCCAGAAGGTGGACACATTGGCAGCTGAGTTCGCTCAGATTAAGACCCTCCTGCTTAACCTGCAGCCACGTACCCCTGCTGCCGGGGCGGCGGCTTCGGTAGACACGCACCGGGGCGATGATGGCGATGATAGCGATGATAGCGAAGAGGGGGACTATCGGGATGAGGACGCTATTTCCATTGCGGCCTCAGGATCCTTCTATACTGAGGAGTCAGAGCGTGGTAGTCAGCAGGAGGAAGGGACGCAGTCGTCCCACCATTCTGACGCAGGCTCTTTGGAGCAGGAGACAGAAGGTCAGCAGGGGCTTTCCGCAGTCAAGCAGGTGGTTTATTTGGCCTTGTCACGGCTTGGAATTGACATTCCGGCGTGTACAGCCGCACCGGTGAATCCCTTCTTCAAGTCAGAACAGCCTACGGCTTTCAGTGTTCCGGCCTCGGCGGACTTTGTTAGGGAGCTGCAGTTGTGTTGGCGGAACCCGAAGTCGCACAGCCACTTTTCCCAAGACTGTAGGGCCTTGTCGGCCATGGGGGGTGCAGAGGCATTGGGGTTGGATCGCATGCCTTCACTGGATGAGTCGGTCGCGTCACTGGTAGTGGCTCCTGATGAAGCGGTCAGGTCCGATGCTCGTTGCCCGAGATCGCAGTGCCGTCTGACTGACGAGTTCCTGACAAGGAGTTATGACACGGCGGCCCGGATGGCACGCCTTGGGAATTCTATGTCCCACTTAGTGCTGGCCTTGTCCCAGTCCCTTCAGACAGCGGGAGCTGACGCAGCGACACAGAGCCTCAGTGATGTTTCTCTTAGAACATTTGCCTATATGACCAGGGAGCTCGGCAGGTTGATGTCCACGCTGACTATGACCAGGCGGCAGGTGTGGCTCGCCCAGGCCCCCGTGGCACCTAAGGTTAGGAAGTCTCTCTTCGACTTGCCTGTAGTTCCGGGGGTGGTGTTTGGGCCAGCAGCCCAGGAGGCCCTGGAACGGAGTGTGCAGGCCACGAAATCTAAGAAGCAGTACGCGGAGCTGCGCACAACTACTTCTCGGCCCGGCAGGTTCTCCGGCTCATACTATCCGGCTCCTTCCTTTTCAGCGTCTAGAGGTCGGAGTTCCTCAGGAGGCAGGCGTTCCTCTCCTCGAAGAGACCATTCCCAACGGGATCCCCCGCAGTCTGGCTTTCGGCCACCCACAGGTAGAGCACCTAGACGGGGGGCCGCCCCCAGTCGTTCCTCCGGTCCGCCGAAGGGCCGGGGGAAACGCGCCTGACTCCCTGGGCCCAGGCCCCAGTCGGTTCACCCCACAACAGCTCAACCGCTGGGAGGCCTTAACTTCGGACCCTTGGGTGCTGAGAACGCTGTCCGAGGGTTACAGGATTCAATTCATTCGTCGACCCCCGCCATTCAACGGGGTGAAGATGACCGTGGTCGGCGACGCACTGAGGTCTCAGGCCCTCAGGCAGGAAATTTTAGAGCTCCTACAAAAAGGAGCCATAGAGAGTGTACCTGGTGCAGCCCAGCTAAGAGGGTACTACTCCTTTTACTTTCTCATTCCAAAAAAAGACGGCAGGCTTCGGCCGATCCTCGACCTCAGGCGGTTAAACCAGTACCTGAGGGTTTTTCGTTTCCGGATGCTGCGTGCGGGGGACGTCCTCCGGGCCGTGTCCGCCGGGGATTGGTTCACAAGCATCGACTTGAAGGACGCGTACTTCCATGTGCCGGTGGCTCCGCAGCACAGGCAGTATCTCCGCTTCGCCTTCGAGGGGAAGGCTTATCAGTTTCGGGTGCTCCCCTTCGGTCTCTCTCTCTCCCCTCGGGTCTTCACCAGATGCGTGGCTGCAGCACTGGCGCCACTGCAGGCCAGGGGCTTTCGAATCCTACCATACTTGGACGACTGGCTTCTAGCGGCCTCAAGTCAGGAGGAGGTGCTCAGCGCCACATCTGCACTTCTGGACCATGCGGCGCAGCTGGGACTCGTGGTGAACTTCGCCAAGAGCTCGTTGACCCCTTGCCAGGACACAGTGTTCATCGGCATTGCCATCAACTCGGTCACAATGAGAGCCTGTCCGTCCCCACGGCGGGTGGACGACATTGTGGGGCTTGTCGCTCGTGTTCAGGGAAGTGCGAGTCTGTCATATGGCCTGCTCCTCAGATTGTTGGGCATGCTGATTGCGGCATCCACGCTCGTGCCCCTGGGGCTCCTTTCCTTGCGCCCCTTGCAGCTGTGGATCAACGCTTTAGGCCTCGACCCCGAGAGGCACCAGAAGCGACGTGTGGAAGTCTCCAGCCAGTGCCGCCGGTGGCTAGAGCCTTGGGGGAGGCGGCGGCACCTGTGCCAGGGCGTGGTGATGGGCTCACTGCCGTCTCGCCGAGAAGTGGTGGTGACGGATGCGTCTCTCTCAGGCTGGGGCGCCGTGTGGCAACACAGGATGGTCAGGGGACCTGGGGACCTCGGCAGAGGCATCTTCATATAAATGTGCTGGAGCTCCGGGCAGTGTATCTGGCCCTCCGACATTTTCTTCCAGCATTGGACGGACGGCATGTCCTTGTCCGGACGGACAATACATCGACGGTCTACCACATCAACCATCAGGGCGGTGTCAGGTCTCTCCAGTCCCTACGCGAGGCCCAGAGACTTCTTCGGTGGGCTTTCCCTCATTTCATGAGTCTCAGAGCAATGCATCTCCCGGGGCTGGACAATCAGGCCGCCGATCTGCTCTCACGGGGCGTTCCTCCTCCGGGGGAGTGGAGGCTGAACCCCTCAGTTGTTCGGGAGATATGGGACAGGTTCGGGACAGCTGGGGTGGATCTGTTCGCCTCGAGGGTGTCGACACACTGTCCTCGGTGGTTCTCCCTGTCCGAACGGGACAGTCCGTTGGGGCGGGATGCGCTGGCTCACCCTTGGCCACGGGACTGTCTGCTGTACGCGTTCCCTCCATTCCCGCTTCTCCAGCTCACACTGCACAGGATAGCTGCGGAGGGACATACGGTTCTGTTGGTGGCACCGTACTGGCCGGGGAGAGTGTGGTTTCCCTGGATCCAGCGACTTCTCAACGGAGTTCCGTGGCGTCTACCTTCGCGGCAGGATCTCCTCTCTCAGGCGAGGGGGCACATCTGGCACCCCCGTCCGGACCACCTTCGTCTCCACGTCTGGCCCCTGAGGGGCCGGATGTCCTGCTGAACTCCTGTGACCAGGCTGTCATCCGCACTGTGGTCGGTGCTAGAGCACCCTCCACTAGGGCACTGTATGCGAACAGGTGGAAGCTGTTCTGTCGCTGGTGTGAGGGCCAGGGTGTGGATCCAGTTACGTGCTCCATCCCGGTTCTGCTTCGTTACCTGCAGACACTGCTGGATAAAGGTCTTCAGTCCGGTACAGTGAGGGTGTATATGGCCGCCATTTCGGCCCAACATGCATGGGTCGACGGGCGTTCTGTGTGGTCTCACCCGTTGGTTGGTCGCTTCCTGAAAGGGGCTGTCAGGTTGCGCCCCCCGCAGGCCACCAGGGTGCCCTCGTGGGATTTGCCTACAGTTCTGGACGCCCTCTGTTCCCCGCCTTTTGAGCCGTTGGAGCAGGCTGATATCAAGTGGCTGACGGTGAAGTTGGCGTTTCTCCTCGCCATCGCGTCGGCTAAACGGGTGGGGGAAATCCATGCCCTGTCGGTGGCCAAGGACTGCACAAGGTGGTCCGCTGATGGGTCTGGGGTTACGCTATGGCCCAACCCCTCCTTTCTCCCCAAGAGGATCTCTGCCTTTCATGTTAACCAGCCTGTCCGGTTGGGGTTTTTCGCCCCACAACCCGGAGTGGAAGGGCTCCCTGAGGCTCGATTGTTGTGTCCCGTTCGGGCCCTGCGGCGATACATCACTGTTACAGAAGCGTTCCGTAAGTCCGATGCCCTCTTCCTCTGTTATGGGGGGCACAGGAAAGGGTGTGCTGTGTCTAAGCAGCGTCTTTCTCACTGGGTGGTGGATGCTGTTTTGCAGGCCTATGAGCGCCGTGGTTTACCGGCTCCCCTGGTCAAGTGCCATTCGACTAGAGGCGTCTCCACCTCCTGGGCCGCCTTGAGGGGTGTCCCGCTTGCCGATATCTGTGCGGCCGCGACGTGGGCGTCTCCGTGCACGTTTGCCCGGTTTTATCGGGTGAATGTGGCTGCCCCTCATCCGGTGGCGGCAGCGGTGCTGTCTGCTGCCTCGACCTGCGACTGAGGTTCGGTGAGTGCAGGTTCCTCGTGACTGTGTTGGTATAAGTCATCCAGTGTTGAAGACACTAGACCTGGTGGTCTGAAGGTACGAAATAGAACGAGAGTTATGCATATAACTACGGTTCTATGAGTACCGGAAGACCACCAGGTTTGCCTGTCACTCGGAATCCCGGCGAAAAGATTTCGGGAGGATGGACCCTGTGCGCGGGCGACCTATATGGTCTAGGCTCCGCCCACAGGGGGGTCACAGGTGACAGTGTGGGTATAAAAAAGTTCGACCAAGGCGCGTGCGCGAGATGATATCCAGTGTTGAAGACACTAGACCTGGTGGTCTTCCGGTACTCATAGAACCGTAGTTATATGCATAACTCTCGTTAACCCCCAAAGGTTAACAGTGACTGGAGGTCACGAAACATCGTTTTTCCAAAAAAAACACCAAAACCTAACAACCCAAAAGTGTCTTCTGACTTACTTTTCGACGCTGATTCAGGATCCGCAGTTTGTTTTGAAATCGGAGCACAGGAAGTGCTTTAAATCGCCATTTGTTTGAACCGGAAGTGCCGTTCCTCCATATTCTGGGTGAGAAGGATTTTTTTTCTATTTTTTCCCTGAAAGGCCATGGAAAACTGAGTCAGACGTCGTTGTTCGCGAGAGTCCGCGTTACACGGCCAGGGCAGCAAAAAATCCCGTTTTTTTCCACATTTTGCTCTATAACTCGGCAACGGAAAGTCGCAGACACATGGGGCCAGCGTCATAGTGCTTCGCTCAAAGAGGCCGATAAGCCTATGAAAGAATCTCAGAATTTTCAAAATTCAACTTGGCCTTCGATATGGGGTAAGAGTTCACGACTCTAATACGTCCCAGAAAGTGGAGATTGATATGAAGAAAGAGTCACACAGACAAGTGCCATACACCAAACTGTTCGTCTCGTCGAGACGGACTCAGAAAGCCCAAAAGCTCTGCATGTTGACCTTTGGGGGCGGAGCTACAGCCCGTCAAAGTCAAAAACCTAACTTTTGAGCGGTGCGACCGTGTGCAAGGAACCACATATCAGCGCGTGCGTCTCTACGAGCTGAACGCGTGCACCTGCATTACTCCCCCCTCCGACGCTTGTGGGTGGGGCCAAGTACGTTTAAACATGTGCCCAAACGACTTCACCCTTTTTCAAAACGAATAGGACAATTCTTGACTTACTTTTAGACGCTGAATCCAACGGTGCCACTCCTGTTGCTCTCGGACCCCGGGAACTGCTTAATTGGCACACTAATTGGTGTAAAAGGGTCGATTTTTAAACTACGCGTAAAGTGTCCGAGTGACATGTCATCGGAAAGGACCTTTCCCGCTGAATCCAACGGTGCCCCTCCAGAGAGAGAGAGGTTGCTTCTCTGTTGAGTTATCTAAATCTGATCAAAAACATGAATTCATCTGAACATATTACTTCCCACCACTGGTTCAACATAAGTGGGCCAGCTAATATATGCTATAGATGGGCCAAACACATAGAAAATGTATGTGGGCCAGTTAATATAAAGCTAGTGTGAGCCAAATACACACAAAATGTATGTGGCCCAGTTCAAATATCGCTATATCTGGGCCAAATACTCCGAAAATGCATGTGGCCCAGTTCAAATATCGCTATATCTGGACCAAATACTCACAAAATGTATGTGGCCCAGTTCATATAATCTATATCTGGGCCACATAAACCCAAAGTGTATGTGGCCCAGTTCATATAATCTATATCTGGGCCACATACACCCAAATTGTATGTGGCCCAGTTCATATAATCTATATCTGGGCCACCTACACCCAAATTGTATGTGGCCCAGTTCATATAATCTATATCTGGGCCACATACACCCAAATTGTATGCGGCCCAGTTCATATAATCTATATCTGGGCCACATACACCCAAAATGTATGCGGCCCAGTTCATATAATCTATACCTGGGCCACATAGCCCCAAAATGTATGTGGCCCACTTCATATATGGTTATATCTGGGCCAAATATAGCAAACCACAACTGGCCCATATGTGGCATGCCATCATGTAAACGGTGCCGCCATTGCCAGACCTGGCCCATGTCCGGTTGACATATCGCTTGCCATTGCCAGATGTAGGCCAGAGGTGCCGGATTGAAGCCGCGTTTGGGCCAGACCCGTCTGCTATGTGGGTGGTTAGGTGTAGATTAGGCCAGAGTAGAACAGAACAGTGCTTCATTGTTTAGCTAATCAATCATTGCTGATAAGTCAATCATCTCTGTCTGAAACTTCTGGAAAGACCACCACATGCACACACACGCACACACACCTACTGACACACACACACAAAGGATTTGATGCATTGTGATTGGTGGGGATAAACACACGCACACACATACAGAGAACTTGTTACATTGTGATTGGTGAAAACACATACACCCCTCCCATTTGTGCACGCAAACACACACTAATGTAATGTTTGTAATATAATGATCTGTCTGTCAAACTGAAGGGACTCACTCACTCACTCACTCGCTCCCGCTGGGACACATCTGTAAGCGGTTGTTGAGATGTTGTCCGAGTGAGCCCGCTATGGCCCTCTGAAATAAACCTAAGAGAGCTACCATGACGCTAAACAACCACCGCCTGGCCTCTTCATTTTTGAAGTGCTGCCAAGCACTTCCTTTAGACGATGTACAAGATGTGTGTGTGTGTGTGTGTGTGTGTGTCTGTCCCTGCCTGCATGCGTGTGTCCCTGCCTGCATGTGTGGAGTCATGTTGATGTTGCCATGTTCAGAGAAACAAGCACAATGGGACGAAGTGTGTATTGTTGATGTTGCCATGTTCAGAGAAACAAGCACAATGGGACGAAGTGTGTTTTAGTATACTGTAGCCACACACGCAGCACTTCATTTCACACGGGTGTGATTTTTTACCATCTACTGCCTTTCTAAAGGCAACCCCCAAGCGCAGACGTCCAGCATCCTCAAGGTCCCAGGCCAGTAGTCTACCTCCAGAGAACCACTTCATGGGCAAAATAAAACATTCACCTTTATCTCCAGCACAAATTAGCTCGCTGTCGTCCGCATTGTCTGCTTCTTCGGTTACAAATGGCTCTGGTGTGTGGGTGGAGAATGGATTTTCATGAATTGATTGTGATGCCACTATACATTGATATTTTTTTCATTGGCATATTTGACTGTCGAGGTTTCAGCCTCCAGGAAGAAACCCTAAATACAAAGGGCAAGACAAAAATCACGGCACTCCATCTTTAAGGTGGATTCAGACCAGAAAATATACAACATAATACTTGTTTCCAGACAGTCGCTTCACTCGCTTCACTTTCGGCATGCAGTTCATTGCTGGGAGAATAAAATTGCAGATGCAAAGTGAGGAGCGCAACAGTTTGACTTTTGTAACTTTGATGCGCCAACAGGTTTTAAACGTACCTTGCGACTCGGCAATATCAGTCATCAAAAGCATGTCTCAGTGAATCTAAAATGGAGTGTGAAGTTACAATGTTTTTATATCGCAAGGTCTTTTCTACTTTTGGTGCGTTATGTTGTATTTTGATACAATACTATTTCTACATTGTAGTATTTGTGCTTTACTATATTATTATTTTTGTCCACTGAATTACATATATCCATTTTATGTGTGATTATGTGTTTTTAGACACAGCTTCCAGACTGTCTGCAAGTGAAACCAAGATATCAGGTGAAACAATGATGTGGCTTCTCTTGTCAAAGTATAATTCTCACTGCTACATTGTTTGTGTACTTTTCTGCATCTGTACAGTATGATAAAGTTAAAATGAGATTACAAATTGACCCATTCTGAGCTGAAAAATAATTCAAAGACATGCACCACATTTCACCATTTTCAAAAATATCAGACCCACAAGCTCATAGCGCGCCACTCCGTGGCACGCTATGAGCTTGTGGGTCTGATATTTTTAATAATGCTAAGTAAGTAAGTAATGCTGGTAATGCTAAGTACTGCTAATGCTAATTATTGCCAACACTAATAATAATGCTAAGCGATGCTAATAATGCTGAGTAATTTTAATTATGCTAATACAACTGAGAACACCAAAAGTTGTTCCCGCCAAAAATGACTTGACCAGATGATCATGGACCTCATCATGAACAGAAGCAACAACTGTTCATCGTCTTGTTTGTCTCTTGTAGCCTTGACCATGCAGATTGACCAACTGCAGAGTGACCACACCAACCTGAACCTGGAGATTAAACAACTGAAGAGTGAAGTAAAGAATCTGAAATGTAAGCAAGAGAGAAATTAAAGATAGAGTGTCATGACTTTTGTATTTTTTCCAATTTTGTACATGTTTAAGTGGGGACAGAATTTAATTGCACCCCTTGGCTTTATGTGCAATGATGTCTTCCCTATGTATTTAAGGTTTCTTCCTGGGGGCTGAAACCTTTCCAGTCAAACGTGCCAATAGAAAAAACTGTAATATAGTGACATCACACACCAGCCCCTCCCCTAACCCCTCACCTTTTATCATACAACTAAAGCTGTGGGTGTGGCTTCAGTTCCACCCATCACCACCCACCAGGCAAACCAGGCATACTTAATGAACTGGTGGGGATGCTCGCATAAAAACAATATTTAAACAAATACTGTACACTTTTTTTGAAAAAAAAAAAAATCTTCCACCAATTATAACAATAATACCTCATGTTTATGTTTTATGAGTGGAAAAAATCGTGGCACTTCATCTTTAAAAATGTCATTGGATAGCCTATTAAATTGTTACCCTTGGTGATGGGTTTAATCGAATTAAATCCATCACTACTGCTGATACGACGGGACCTCTCGCACCATATTGCGGGCTAGTAGAGTTGCTATTTGAGTTAAAACAGAGATTCATTGTTTAATGTGTGTTACTTGTTGATAAAATCTACACTAAGTACCTAGGGTGTCAAATAAATGTGAAAGCGAAATCAATGTGCGATCGCGGCATACAGCGTGACGGGTGGCACGACCATTATGAATAAAAAAAAAAAGTCGCCACCAAGGGCACAACCACGGGGCCACCCCGTCACAAATGCCGTGGTCGCGAATTGATTTCACGGAATTTGGAAAATAACATCGCTTGTTTAGCCCCTCTAAAAGGGACGAGATGTTGAATAAAGATGAAGAAGAGTCACTGACGCTGTTCCTCTCTTCATGAACACGGTAGTACTGAAGGGAAACGGCGCGATCCCCCTACAGGGCTGACTGAGTCAGACCAAAACAATCGATTGTCATTTCACACCCAAAACAATGGAGACAGACTTAGTAGTCGATTGCGGCACTGTCGATCTATATATAGTACTGCGGTACTGTAAGGCAATATTTATACAGTTAAACTGTTAGAGGTAGACCCACAATTTTATACAAAGAAAATAATAATAAACCGTCATTACAAAAATAACTTATACTCAAAATAAAGACGTGGTTCACAGTGCAAATTAGGCCTGACCCCAACTAGTCGACTAGTCGACTAGTCAGTCGGTAGGGGGCGCTGTCGACTGACAACCTCCCAGTCGAATGTCTTTTTTTTTTTTTTTTTTTTTCGTACTCGTTTTTTTATCATTCCACTTGCGGGGTTGGGGTGGTTAATGTCTAACATAAACAAATGAACAGAGAGAGCCTATTGTTGAAGTGCTGTCAGATTTAACTGTCAGTAAAAAGTCCGACCCTGCACTCACAAAAGCCCAGTGGAGAACAGCAGAGGACTTGTAAGCCAATGATAACCCAGACGGAGCACTTATCGCAGGATATGAATGGATCGCAGGATATGAATGCATCGCTGTCCGGCTGTATTCTTTGTCATTTCTTGTTCAAAACGTTATAACGTTACTGTTTTCAAGGGAAGAGAATTGCTTATTTCGGGTAGGCTATTAGCCTACTGTCGCTGTACCGAGGACATGTCTGTGCTGTGCGCGTCTGTGCTGCGTCGTCGTCGTCGTCCTCCTCCTCCTCCTCCTTCCCCCCGCAGTCTGTCTCAAAGAACACGGCTATGATCGCTGATTTGCTTATTTTTTGGAACCACGGCACAAACACCTAAAGTTCACCACCGACGTGATGAGAGGAGCCGTTTGTGAACATGTCACTGCTTTCTTGTCAAATCTCGAGCTCCGGCGTGCGCTCAAACTTGAAGATGTTTTTTTCTCTCTCTGTGTCGGCTTTTGTCAGGCCCGGGTATAAAATTTCACAATTGGGGGGGGGGGGGGGGGGCAGGCGAAAAGTTTATGCGGTCATTGCGTTATATTTAGGGCGTTTAGGGGGGCATCCCCCCCCCCACCCCCGTGCACAGCGCGTGCTCTGCAGAGCGTGCTCTGCAAATGCTACCCAAAAAAAGGAAAAAAAAGAAAGCAAGAAAGAAGGCGATCACGGACGCTCTTTCCCCTCCCTCAACCCTCGTGGATTATGGATTACGGTATATATGGATTATATCTTTGATAAGATACTGCAAAAGGTACACAGTGACAGTAGCCTAATTTAACATCGATTCTCTCAGAACACGGCTGCGTTGTGAGCCGTATGGCAACATTTTGCGTTGGGTCCCGCGGGCGCCCCGGGCTAAAAAAATATAATAATAATAAAAAGCTTAAAGGCTATAGGCCTAATATCTTTTTTTTATATACATTATCTCAAAAAATATACATTATCTCAAATTAACACAATTGGAGTAAACACCTTTGGTTTGTTTGTAACTATCATTAGCATCACAACTGTCCTGTTGGATGTTTTTAGACCGGTGCCCCACGGGATGGGAGAAGTTTGGAAGCAGCTGTTACTACGTGCCTACTACTGAACAGAAGCCATGGCAGCAAAGTCGAGAATACTGTCAGAACCAAGGAGGTGATCTGTTGGTCATTAACAGCAGTGAAGAAAAGGTAGGAAAGAGAGAGAGAGAGAGAGAGAGAGAGAGAGAGAGAGAGAGAGAGAGAGAGGAGAGAGAGAGAGATAGAGAGAGAGAGACAGAGAGAGAGAGAGAGAGAGATCTATTGTACACATTCTACTTCAGTAAGCAGCTGATTTTCTGTCCAGGATTTTGCTCTCAGACTCATTGGCGAAGGCAAAGGCGTGTGGATTGGACTGTCCGACATAGATAGAGAAGGAGTGTGGAAGTGGGTCGATGGAACACCTCTAACCTCACCGACGTAAGACTTTATCTTCATTACTTCATTACTTCATCACATTTAAAGGAAACATTTTAACTACATTTATTTTCAGCCAGCAGCATTCATATTCACATTATTTCCTTTAATATTTCTTTCTAAATAGTACTAACCCATTTTGAGTGGGAACACCGTCAGACACCAGCCCACATTTTCCTGCCATATAAAAAAATCCACTTGAAAACACGACTGAGAAGTTCGTGAAAAAGAAAGAACAAAATCTGAGAACTATTGAGCCGCAGGCTGGCAGTCGGGTGGGTGCAACACCAATCACCTAATACATTGCAAACAGTGTTGCAAACTGCCCAAATCCAAAATGCACTAGTGGCACTTCCAAAATGCACTAGAATGCACTAGAGCAGTGGGGTTTTAGCCATTTTCATACCAGGGCCCACTATTTATTATGCATTTTAGCCACGGACCTTCGTTTGATGTTGAGTTTAGTCTCTCTGACGAATTTAGGAGAAATAAATGACACAATGTTGGTCAAAATAGCAATTCGGTAATTTAGGTAATTCAGATGGTTAAATTGACTGTATCATAGGAGGAAAATGGTGAAAAAATGGTTAAAAATGAGGGTTTTATCTCTGGCGCCTCTCAATCAATTTCTCCCCAACTGACCAGCAAAAAAGCACTAGATTTTCCGCCAGGAGTTTTTCACTAATTTTGGCGCTAGGGGGGTCTGGAAAAAAGCTAAACATAGCGACAAATGCGCCAAGTTGGCAACACTGATTGCAAACAATGCGTTTTCATTCAGCCTTTGTATTCTCGACACCTGGTCTCTGGCAGGTGTATCTCTCTGAAAAACTGTAGTGCCTACCGTGCATCTGATGGGGGTGCCATCGTAACTTGAATGCCTGTTTCTCAACCTCTGCTAGGATTTTCCAAATGAAAATGCAAAAAGATTTTGTCAGTGGACAGATTATAAATCAGTATCTGATTTACTGTTCAAGTGGCTTTGAGTCTGTATTGCTTAAGTCTTTCTTACTGTAGGACAACAGTGAACTTAACTTTTTAATTATTATTTTTAATTCATTATGGATAATTCTTTGGCAAGCCAGGCCCAGGTCTGGTGGTGTAGGCTTTTGGCCTACACACCAGGCCCCAGACCTGATTGGCTGCCATGCAGCCAATTTTTGTGTTCTTGCTTTGCTGTCATACGACACATTTTTATTCAGTAAAGTGCAAAGTGCCGCAAAGACCCGCGCCCTGGGGGCACAGGTCTTTGCGGCACTTTGCCGCAACGGCCATTTTTATTTCCCATCCACATCCATTCAAAAACATGTCACATGACCTCAAAACGCTGCGTCCAAAGTCCACAGTTCGCAGTAGGGTGTACCCAGCGCTTCTGTCTGTCTGTCTGTCTGTCTGTCTGTCTGTCTGTCTGTCTGTCTGTCTGTCTGTCTGTCTGTCTGTCGGCATTGTAACGCTGGATAAAGCAATAATTAGATTACCAATTACCGAGGAAAGTAACGGAATTAGGTAACGCAACTTATTTAAACAGAATTAGTCTCAACTCTGATGTCAGGACATATTAGAGGGAAATAAATAAATAAAATAAAATAAACATTCAGATAAAACATTGCAATGTTATATTTCAAATCTTGCAGGTACTGGTCCCCTGGTGAGCCTAATGACCTCCTCGGAAAAGAAGACTGTGCTATTTTCAGGGGACCAATGTGGGACTTTCCGTGTGTGTGGGACCGCTATTGGATGTGTGAAATAGTTATCAACTAATGTATGTCAGCAATGCACTTACTGTATGTGTTGGGGGGGGGGGGGGGGGGGGGGGGGTCATTTTTAAATTCACCAAATATTAGGGATGTAACCATACATTTTAACACCAAAGGATACATTTTGATACATGGTTGACGATACAATGCATGGTCAATACGATCCAACGGTTTCCAATCAATACAGTAAGTATTTAGCAAATATGTAACACATGTGTGAAACATGAATAGAGAGGGGGTTTAATGGAAGGATTTATCATTTTGGATATAAATAAGAAAACACAGTGATTCTCTGGCAAATAGATGGACATTGTACAGGGGCACATGTAACATTTCAATGATGAAATGCTGCTGGTTTAGTGGTACAACAATTGTAGTGAGTAGCATAGTGTTTCAAATCATTTCAATTATAAGCACTTTAAAGGGGAATTCCACCCATTTTCAACATTTTACTATGTCATTGATGTACCTTCAAGGTGTTGTGAGGATATGATAAAAAGTTCCCCATTTCTGTGTTCCCAAGAAATGGAGGTCTGAAGAAAACCACTAACATGGTGAAACATCTTGATGACATCATCAATATGTATATTCACCATGTTATTGGATTTCTTTAGACGCTTAGACGCAGAGAGCATACAAATGGAACCAAATGAACCCGTTAGGGTTCATTTGGCTGCATTTGTACGCTCTCAGAAAAAAAATGAAAATGGGTGGAATTCCCCTTTAATTTGAAATATATTTGAAATTTGGGTTGTTTCCATGCCATCATGTTTGGTGGGGTTAGGGCATTTAGGGGGACATTGCCCCCCCCCCCCCCCCCATGCCCATGCCTAGATCCGCCCCTGACAATGGCTGGTATTCTCGATCGCTATGGTGTAGCCAGGTATGGTGTAAGTCTTCTCATTGGCTGCATGGCAGCAAATCAGGTCTCGGGCCTTGTTTGTAGGCCAAAAGCCTATACCACCAGGCCTGGGCCTGAGCTTACCAAATAAATACCCAGAATAATTAAAACCTGCAAGTCAAAAGGTCCAGAAATCACCTGACCCCCCAATTAAAAATGTTACTGTACCCCCGGCTTTGTTCATCATGAGTTGAAGCTCTTGATGACTGGTTTTAATTATTATGGATAATTATTTGGTAGGCCCAGGCCCAGGCCTGGTGGTATAGGCTTTTGGCCTATACACAGAAGGCCAGACTTGATTTGCTGCCATGCAGCCAATGAGCATGGCCCCACACCTGATTTGCTGCCCTGGAGCCAATGAGAAGACTTACACCATACCTGCTACACCACAGCGATCGAGAAAACAAGCCATTGTACGTTGTATTTGAACTCATTATGGACAAACCCACACCTTGACATGAACAATACACACTTTTTTTTCCCTCGATGTCTTCTTAAAATGGCTAAATACAATGCTCAGGCACTACTATGCCAAACAATGCATTTCAATATTTGCTGTTGTTATTTTTATTTTATTTTATTTTTTACATAATTAAAATCAACATTTCGATACAGTTACTATATATTGTTACACCGCTATACTAAATATCCAATGTGCTGTGAGCTTGTAGATCTGCTATTTCGGGAAATCTTCCTGTCAGAATAGTCGTGCTGGGGCTCAGGAGGATAATTCATATTTCCATTATTCAGGTAAAGTCAGACTGTGTAATGTAACCATGTAATATTAAACGGATTAGAAAATAAAATAAAACATTCCACGAACTGTATTTACTGACTGTATAGTAAATTTCTGTTACATTTCAACTTTTAGAATTGATCACATCAACGTTGTGTTGTGACAAAGGGAGTTGATATAAACTGTTGTACCTCCTTTTAATTGTTTTCTCCGCCTTAATAATGATAATTGGTATTGTATCTTATAGGGTTTTAATCATTTATTAAAAGTATGGTGTGTACGGATCAGATATTCCAGGAATGAGACACACTGCTAAACGTGTGGCTTGCACCCTCAAAACGGCAAACTCAACCCTTGACCACTATCCACCTATAGGCTTGACAGTCCTGATAAATTTAACCACATTTAGAGATTATGGCCCTCATTTATCAACGTGGTGTACACCCAAAAATGGACGTAGAGCGTGCGTAGAGCAGAATTCCCGCATTGTTCGACATTTATCATTCCCACCATGAACTTGAAGTTGATCCTACGTCCGCACAAAACCCACGTCAGGTCGGGAGCTGTCGTAGGATTTGTCCTCGCCTGTTTTTCTGTCCTAAACAAGCGGAGCAGCATTGTCTGAACTGCTGAAAGGCATCTAAAGTTATCTATTCACTCCTAATAACTATAAAACCTAATAAATAATGCAGATGAAAAAATGGTCACACGAGAAGTCGGGTCGCCGCTGAAAAAATATCTAGGTTTGGAAAGGCATATATAGGATATGCGAGATGACATGCCTAATCCCGATGAAAAAAAGAATTAAATAAAAGCCACTTTTATTTGCAGTGACAAATACATGCACAGCCTGACTATTTACAATGATGCTACGTTAGGTGCTTATATGTTCGCCTGAGTCACTCAGATAAACTGCAAATCTACAGTAGGCTGCTTGTGAGAGCAATTTCGGGAGTCGTGATCGCGGATCGGCGGGAGATTGCGCCGCTGTGGAGTTACAGTAGCCTACGCCTGGTTTGTATTGTACAACGGTCTGCACGAAGGATAGAAAGCTTGTAAATCAGCATAATCACACTAATGTAACACCTGCACTCCTGCAGTCATGTGCATGCCATCGATTCATTTATGAATCATCGATCACACCATAAGGTTGATATGAGGTTATGAACTGTCTTGTCACTGTTGGCAGTTATCTATCTCTGATTTAGGCTACGTGGTCACTCACAGGCAGCAGTCCGACTCATGGGGAGAGAGAGGGGGGGGGGGGGGTGGTGGTAAAACTGGTGGTAAAAATAAAACCAAATGGACCCTTGCGGGTCCAAATGCCATGCTATTATTTTATTCATGTCGCAAAGAACAAGAACATTGCTGCATAACAGTTTCATCCACCAACAAATGTGTGTCCCGGAGTGGTTTGTTGTGAGCTTGTAGATGGGCTGCAGGAGTGTTAACAATCGTACAAGGCTACGGGACTTGTAGCTGGAGATTTGTGGCCAGTTATGAGATTATGAGATTAGGGCACATATGTCAAACTCAAGGCCCGGGGGCCAAATCAGGCCCGTGAATGAATTATCTTTGGCCCGCGGGATGATATTGAATTAGTATTAGAACTGACCCTCTGGTATATTGCACACACCGTGATAAGAAATGAATGCAACTAATTGTTTTACTTCCTCAACTCAGTCTCATTTACTTTCTCAATTAACTCAGCACTTGGTGCTGAGTTTTCCCCGAAAAAATAGCAGGTGTTCACGTCTCATAGCGCGCCACAAAGTGGCGCGCTATGAGACGTGAACACCTGCTATTTTTCATTAAAACTTAAAACAGTTTTTTTTAATACAGGCAGTTTCATCTTTACAATTATCTTGCCATTAAGAGACATTGATTTTTGAAGGGAAATTACTTTTTGCTGTTTGACAGGGACGTCATTGTAAACCGGTGTGGAAACACAGACCGGTATCTCCGGCCCTCGACTTGCACCAATTTTTCTATTTTGGCCCACTCTGTATTTGGGTTTGACACCCATGGATTAGGGGATTTACGTGGTTGATCAAAACATGAGGTGATTTTTTTCCAAAACGTCGAGAGAAAAAAAAAAAAAAAAAAAAAAAAAACGCTTCTCTGCTGTTGACGAGAATACCAGTAAGACGCCTGGGGAGGTGAAAAGCACCCTAAAGCAATGGTTTTCTACCTTTTTGATACCAGGGCGCACTATTTATTCGGCATTTCGGCCACGGACAACCATTTGAGGACATTTTAGCCCCAAAGACCCCCAAACCTAAAGATCTCTTTTGTCTGCCTACTTCAGGTCCAGGACTTGTCCCTATTTGTTGTCCCCATTCTCAATAGAAGTCTATGTACAAGAGTCGCCATTAGACTGGCCCATGAAGTGAATGCAGTTGTTGTAACTCTGTCTATACTCTATGGCTCTGGCAAGAGTGGGGGTGCGTTCCGATACCGCAACTTTGACACTCCCCTCGTGTCCTCCACTCGCCACCTTAGCTCCGCCCCCAGCGAGGAGGAGAGGAGGAGATGCGAGGACAGAGTGGTCAAGTGGATTTGACTTGAGATTCGGAATGTACTCAAGATGTCATTTCAAAGCGACGGCACGTCCGCGATTACTTATGACGTGCATCACTTCAATTCAATTCAATGGGCTTTATTTGCATTGGAAAACACATGTTTACATTGCCAAAGCAAAGGTGGAGCAATATACTGTGCACACAGCTGGATCAGCTGGATCATAGAGCCCTGCACTTTCTATGGTACAGTAGGCTGTATGAATGCAAGATAAACAATTCATCAATGCTGCCCATGTCCTTCACAGTTTCACTTATATTATTAGATTGTGAAGGAAATGCGACATGCCCGCAGCTCACGTCGCCCCCCCTACACAGTCTCGCAACACAGCACTGCTGCATTGTAAATGATAGCCTACTATAATAACAGTGATTAGGACGGTAGTCTCTCTGACTTGTAGTTCAGTCCACATATGAATAAATACGTTTTCATTTCCCTCATTCATAGCAGTGCATTCAGGAATGGAATTAGGTTTGTGGAAGATGAAATGTATATAATATAATTTATATAGCTTTTATTTATTATCCTTATATCACATATCATGATACAATAAAGCCACAGCCATTGCCTTGTTGTTGTCATTTCACTTTATATATGAAGGCTGCTTTATCATTCTGAAGGTCTATTATTTCAGCGAAAATGTGTGTCTTCAACAAACATGAAAAAGTGTAATGTGTGTCGCGCGTACGAGCGGTCAGCTGCAGCACTAGTGGGGGGGGGGGGGGGGGGGGTGTCGGGTTTCAAGCAGTGTTGTCTGAGCGCGTCTCCAGATGAGGAGTGGAGGAGGAGGGCTTATGTCACTGGAGAAGAAAAAACGCGTACACGTGATGCGGACATCCGCCGAGAGGAGACGAAATGCTGCATCGAGGGAACACTCGATGTATCCTCGCTCTATGTGGCCTCAGAAGCCTCCTCGACTCCTCCACTCGCCTCCACTCGACTCCTCGATGATAATCAGAACGTTAACCATTTCCGCTTCACGGCTGAAATGACCCCGAGGAAACGAGTGGGAGTGAGCGAGTGGCCGAGATTTTGGGTATCGGAACGCACCCTAAGTGAAGGATCTGAATGGGCTGCCATTTAACTGGTTGCCAGGTTTGCTGCAGGTTGACTGTAGGCCTCACACATTAATCATGTTACCAAGATTGCCTTTTTTCACCAATCGTTTAGTCTTATGTCGTTGGATGATGCTAAAACACTGAGCTGACCCAGCATTCAGAGCCTTTATGTCGTTGGATGATGCTAAAACACTGAGCTGCACCTCATAATGACACTGATCAGAACATCCTCTGATCACCACAGACGTATCACTGATCGATCAGAACATCCTCTGATTACCACAGACGTATCACTGACACCACAAACGTTTGGGAAATACAACTGGTAGAGCAATTATCAGATCTACAAGATCATGTCAGATCTACAAGTTCACAAGTTCACACTGTGTCGCAGCACAGTGATATTTTCAAATGGACAAAATATAGGGGTTGAAGGGTTAATAATACTATGGCTAGACTTACTACTATACCTACTACTACTACTACTACTACTACTACTACTACTACTACTACTACTACTACTACTACTACTACTACTACTAATATACCTATTACTAGGCCTACTACTACTACTACTACTACTACTACTACTACTACTACTACTAATATACCTATTACTAGGCCTACTACTACTACTACTACTACTACTACTACTACTACTACTACTACTACTAATATACCTATTACTAGGCCTACTACTACTACGCCTACCAGGGGTTGACACTAAGGTCTCGGAGGCACTTGCCCATTGGGCAAGTGCAAGTCAGGTTCTACTTGCCCTCAGCTCATGGTCACTTGCCCCCCAAAAATATATTTTTGCAGATGTGACTCTTGAGAACGTAAAAATGAAACCAAATGGACCCTTGCGGGTCCATTTGGTTTCATTTTTACACTCTCAAGAGTTAAAATTCATCATCTTAATTAGCCCAGGTCTGCACAACTAGAGAATGTAGAAGATTAATGGTCATTTTGATCTGTATGTTAATTTGCCTGTTTTGTTTCCCAAATCCAGCCTGGAATTGTGGACAGCTAGAAAGCAGGGAAAGACACAGAGGCAGAATGCAATGACTGCCTTCAAGACAAATTCATCTTGTGTTGTGTTATAGTGCACTAAGTTGCACACTTGCCCGATCGGGCAACCAGGTAGCAGTCTTCACTTGCCCCACCATTTTTTTACTTGCCCCGGGCAAGCGTTAGTGTCAAGCCCTGCCTACTACTACTACTACTACTACACCTACTACTAGGTCTACTACTATACCTACTAGTAGGCCTACTACTACTACTAGGCCTACTACTACTATACCTACTACTACTACGCCTAGTACTACTACTATGCCTAGTACTACTACTACACCTACTACTACTAGTAGTAGGCCTACTACTACTAGTAGTACTCATACTACTATACCTACTACTAGACCTACTACTACTATATACCTACTACTAGGCCCACTACTACTGCTAGGTGTAATAATAATAATAATAATAATAATAATAATAATAATAATATTAAGCAGTGATTAACAGCAGAGAGAGAGAACCCCCCCCCCTCTTTTTCTGCCTCTAATCTGATGTCTCATAACTGTAGGAATTCACTTCACTGTCTGATAAAAAACAGAAGAACTGACCTCATACACACAGTGTTACCCAACGTGTGTGTGTGTGTGTGTGTGTGTGTGTGTGTGTGTGTGTGTGTGTGTGTGTGTGTGTGTGTGTGTGTGTGTGTGTGTGTGTGTGTGTGTGTGTGTGTGTGTGCGCGGCGCGCACGCTTCACTCAGGAATTTTACCCAAACACTATATTCATGTTTTTTTCCTGCCATGGAACTGTTGGGCAACGGAGTGAAAGCACACACACACACACACACACACACACACACACACACACACACACACACACACACACACACACACAAACGCACGCCTCCGTTCAGGCATTGTTGCCATGTCTGCTTAATATAAGCAACATTTTAGGAGTAGGAGTCCCTATCTAAACTATGAAATGAACTTCCCATTGGAGTCAGAAGTACTGCTGCCTCACTGTTTTATTCCCGTAATCAGATTGACCAATATGAACTCAACGACTGCCCAGTGTTCTGGCCAAGAAGCAAAGGGCTAAGGTTCACACCCACTCCCCTCTCCTCCCCTCATCTCCACTCCACTATGTAAGTTTAAAAGACGCAGACATAGCATTCCACACTCAGACACTGTCCTACTAGGAGTGGACATCTCCGGTCTCTGTCTCAGACACTGTCCTACACTAGGAGTGGACATCTCCGGTCTCTGTCTCAGACACTGTCCTACACTAGGAGTGGACATCTCCGGTCTCTGTCTCAGACACTGTCCTACACTAGGAGTGGACATCTCCGGTCTCTGTCTCAGACACTGTCCTACACTAGGAGTGGACATCTCCGGTCTCTGTCTCAGACACTGTCCTACACTAGGAGTGGACATCTCCGGTCTCTGTCTCAGACACTGTCCTACACTAGGAGTGGACATCTCCGGTCTCTGTCTCAGACACTGTCCTACACTAGGAGTGGACATCTCCGGTCTCTGTCTCAGACACTGTCCTACACAAGGAGTGGACATCTCCGGTCTCTGTCTCAGACACTGTCCTACACTAGAAGTGGACATCTGCAGCCTCCTTGCTGTTAACTCATTGTGTGCCAGTGACGGAGTATGGCGTTGTGGTGGTCTTACAGAAACATCTTTGTTCTGCTGCTGTGTTTCAACGCTCTCACTGCCTCAACCTCCAGCGTTATGGTACAGTATATGAACATTTATTACTGCTTGTGACCAGTGTTGGGCAGTAACTAATTTTAGATTACATATTACTGCAATATTATTACTTTTGTGATAGTGTGATGTCACTATAAGACTAATTTGCAAAAAGGAGAAAAAACTTTCGCACACCGTATAGTAGCTCCCAGGACATGGAGGAATATAGCTTGTGTAGTATATGTAAGGGATAACACCCGACGAGCCGGTGATTTGTTTCCTATTAACTGACCGAGGCACAGCCGAGGTCAGTTAATAGGAAACAAATCACCCGTTCGAAGGGTGTTATCCCGCTTATTACATGGCTTACGTCAGTGGTTTTCAACGCCACCAGTGGTCCTTGAGAGGGTGACGGCAACGGCATGTAAACAACCAAATACGTCGCTAACCAAATGGACCCGCTAACGGCGTGCTGGAACTAAATGCGGAAGCGCACCGCGGATTGACATAAACACAGCTGTTTGCACTTTGGGGACCTTGATTATGCAGCGGTCCAATATAGAGCGGAGCGGTGATTATAGTGTAATATTTGACCGCTCACATGACCAGAACGCTGGCTTCTGATTGGAGCATTCATTCAAGCCATGTAATAAAGTGTTATAATAAATACAGCCAATATATCTAAATGCCATCAAGAAGAAGCAATGGCACCCTTTTTGCTTGGGACTGTAGCGCCTACCAGGAGGCCACAGCCTGACCTGGTGGAGACCTGTGCCCAGAAGGGCACTTTTTCTAGTTCTTTAGTTTATGTGTGATTGTTTATTTTCAGCCTTGGCCAACCTGACCCTGGAGGTTAAGCAACTGAAGAAGGACCTGACCCAGGAGATTGACCTGCTGAAGGGACAAGTGCAGAAGCTGGAATGTAAGCAAGATAGAGGAGTAAAAGATGTTATTGAATAATATAGTCCAGGGGTGGCCAACCTGTGGCTCGCGAGCCACATGCGGCTCTTCAGCTGGTTACATGTGGCTCTTAACCCTTAGTGTACTGAACGCGTTTTGGTGTTCTAAGCATTATGTTTTAACTATTGAAAAATAGCAGATCTACAAGCTCATAGCGCGCCACCGAGTGGCGCGCTATGAGCTTGTATCTCTGCTATTTTTGAAAAATCGTGAAAATGTGGTGAAATCTTTGAATATTATGTTATTCAGAAACTAGATAGGACACAATGGGTTAAGGGGCTTCCACATGAAACCATCAAAAACCTTTTTTTCATACCAGGGCCCACCATTTATTCAGAATTTGAGCCATGGACTACCATTTGATGACATTTTAGCTCCACAGACCCCAAAGCTTAAGATTTTGTTTACTTTTGTCAACAATTCCAGGCTGGATTTCAGAGAAAACAAAACAGTCAAACATACAGATCAAAATGACCATTAATCTTCTACATTCTCTAGTTGTGTAGACTTGGGCTAATTCACATGATGAATATTTTAACTCTTGAGAGTGTAAACATGAAACCAAATGGACCCGCAAGGGTCCATTTGGTTTCATGTTTACGCTCTCAAAGAGTTACATCTGGCTAACCAACTTTCCATAATTTAGCCTGGGGACCACCTGGAATCCTCTTTGATGTGGCTCTTTGCAGTAACACAATGAAAAACGTGGCTCTTAGTCTGTGACTGGTTGGCCACCCCTGATATAGTCTATTACCGGTACATTGTTTATATTGATATTCAGTGTTGGCACTACGTAACTTAACCCATTGTGTCCTGACCCTCGATCCGAGTTTCTGACACCAGATTATACAGCAGTTCCTGACACCAGATTCTAGCTGCAGCAACATTCTAGCTTTTGACACTAGATTCTACAGTAGTTTCTGACACTAGAATCTAGTTATTGACACTAAATTATAGTTTCTGATGCTAGGATCTTTGGCTGCAGACCCCTATCAGGAAAACATGTTGTTCTAGGGACCCCCCAGAGGCAAAAGTTTGAGTTAAAAATGTTTGCTTCCAAAATAATGTATTCAGGGATTTGCAGCACATTTTCAATTTTTTTCAAAAATAGCAGAACTACAAGCTCATATCGCGCCACTCGATGGCGCGATATGAGCTTGTACATCAAGAACACTTGTTGCAAGTGTTATTATTATTATAGGGGTAGTAAATCCATCACTAGTGCTGATACTACTACTTGATGGGATCTTGCACCATCTTGCACCATCTACTGGCTTGTAGCTCAGCTATTTAACTGAATTATAAAACTTAATTGTTTTTAAATCTATTAAGTAACTAAAGGTGTCAAATACATGTAGTAGAACAAAATCTACAATATTTTTCCCTCTAAAAGTATAGTATAGAAATATATTCTCACAAATATTGAAATACTTAGGCCTAACTAAAATAACTATTTACTGATACAGTAAGTGATAATAGTTTTACCCTCCACTCCACTACTATTCGTATTACAACTGTTTCGATAGATTATCAGTACATTAACAATTCACAAGCAAATGTCCTCTTTAGACCAGTGTCGGTCCGTGTACTTTTCGGCCGTTCAGGATTCTGTTTTATACTTGTTAAATTTAAAATCAGAATACACTCCAAAACGGCCCGTTTCGGTATTCTGTTTTGAAAACAAAATTTAGAGTTGTGAATTGTAAGAGCAACATACGACCCGTTTCCAGGTTCTAATTGTTGTGGTTCGAATCAGAATGACACAATTTAAAATGACTGCTGCTCTGGCGAGGTGGCGAGCAAAACCTGAAATCTGTTTTGTGTCCGCTGCTGCCACCCCCCCCCCCCCCCCTCCTCCGTGCTGAGGGCGGAGGCGTGGCACGGAGCTCTTGATTGACAGCTCGGTTACTGCTGCAGTTACTACAAGGAGACACACGCGGCGCTGTTGGTACTGGCAGATGATATTATGAATTATTGAATTAGAGTAGACAATATTATTATACATTTATCCTGCCGTAATTTCAAATAAATTACCCCACTTTTTGGTTGCATATTAACACAGGGCTGTTATTACATTCATGTCAACTCTTAAGTAATTAAAAAAAAATTAATAGAGACAGACAGACGAACAGACAAGACAGACAGACAATGAATACTAAACTTTCTAATTAATTAACATGCTAAAGTAAGTCTACTTTGTATTCAACATATAGGGTAAGTGTCCCACCATCATCATGTGTGTCATTGTTATGCAACCCGCTATGTTTATAGTGTATTCGTTATTCAATTAAGTGTTTATGAGGTGCGCCAATTGGGCCGCCAAGGTGCCAACCGAACTAGGCATTGAATAGGAGTAATGCCTCACCGGGGCTCATCATCAGATTGTTTTCAACATTCTAGCCAACTTTGTGGAAGATGGTAGAGTATAGATAGTGTCTATAAAATCAAGTGAGTGTGTGTGTGTGTGTGTGTGTGTGTGTGTGTGTGTGTGTGTGTGTGTGTGTGTGTGTGTGTGTGTGTGTGTGTGTGTGTGTGTGTATACCTAGTGAATGAATACAGGAACCTACATTTGAATTAAATATTAAATACATCATCATTGAATTTGAATGAGTTTGGACGTGCACATCCGCAACAACCAGGGGACCCACTTGATGCTGTTTTGCAATTGTCCTAGCCAATTGCATCTCCTCGGACTACTGTAGGCCTACTGTCTGTCACTGTGGTCCATCCGTGACACCATGATCACGCCCTCGCTGCAGTAGGTAGAAATAATAGCTCTGTGGCTGGTTATGACCCGTTAAGATTCAATCAAAATGCCGCTAACGCCAATGTATTTGTAATGACAGCAGCAGTCATAAATATAATCTAAATGATAAAGGATAAATGTATACAGACTACATTACTTCAATGATTAGTTTGGCACCTTGTTTGGCACCATGTCGGCCCAAAACACTTAATTGAACAAATAAACAGGCCTACCTGTAACATAACGCGTTGCATAATAATGATTAATGACACAGATGACGAGGTCCCGGGTAGGCCTCTTTAAAATGTCTATCTGTCTCTATTACTTTATTAATTAAGAGTTGACACAGAGGAGGATGCATCAATCATCAATGTCTAATCAGAATGTAATAACAGCACTGTATTAATATGCATTAAATGCAGACTAATTTATTAAATTTATTAACGGCAGTGCTAAATGGTATAATTAAAATCTAAATATAAAGGATAAATGTATAATAATATTGTCTACTCTAATTCAATAATTCATAATATCATCTGCCAGTACCAACAGCGCCGCGTGTGTCTCCTTGTAGTAACTGCAGCAGTAACCGAGCTGTCAATCAAGAGCTCCGTGCCACGCCTCCGCCCTCAGCACGGAGGAGGGGGGGGGGGGGGGGGGGTGGCAGCAGCGGACACAAAACAGATTTCAGGTTTTGCTCGCCACCTCGCCAGAGCAGCAGTCATTTTAAATTGTGTCATTCTGATTCGAACCACAACAATTAGAACCTGGAAACGGGTCGTATGTTGCTCTTACAATTCACAACTCTAAATTTTGTTTTCAAAACAGAATACCGAAACGGGCCGTTTTGGAGTGTATTCTGATTTTAAATTTAACAAGTATAAAACAGAATCCTGAACGGCCGAAAAGTACACGGACCAGTGTCCCATAGGATGGGAGAAGTTTCGAGGCAGCTGTTACTACATGTCTACTGAAACGAAGACGTGGTTTCAAAGCAGACGATACTGTCAGAACCAAGGAGGTGATCTGGTGATCATTAACAGTAGTGAAGAACAGGTTAGAGAGAGAGAGAGAGTGTGCGTGTGTGTGCGTTTTTGTGTGTCCCCGTGCGTGTCCGTGTGTTAAGCTAACACATGAACCTTGTTTGAAAAAACACAAAGTTGTCCTTTAAGCTCCGTTGAAGGCTCCATTCCGACACCTCGCCACTCTGACATTGACGCTCAAGTGTCAGAGTGGCACTACTTCATTCATCATTTGAAAACCTCGTGACTCCGACAGAAGGGGTAGCACCATTCCAACAAGCATTATGTGTCGGAATATATGTGACTATTATCTTTTTGTCAAAAATATCAACATTCCGACAAGTGATGGGGGGTGTAGCTGTGCGTCCCCCGTCCCCCCCCCTTCACATGCAGACACGCAACTCCTCTGTATGTTTTTGCCAAAATCCACGATGGCGGACAAAGTATAATGACAGCTATATACAGCCACATACTGTACGTACACGCCAAGCACAAGGGATGCGTTACACGGTAGCGCATGCAGAATGTAAGCTACCATTAAGTGAGATTAGTGCCCGAATGACACGCGTACTGAGGTTGTTAGCGCATAAAACCTGTCATTTAACACGCTAACATGTTCGACGCTTTGTGTGACAACCATGTTACTTTGTGTGGACCTGTGCATGCATGTGCAAACTGTGCATGCGTGCATTTCAGACCAAACACCAAAAGAGACATTTGGTCCAGGAACAAAATCAGTGAAGATAGCAGATTTGTTTCATGCCATGCTGCATGCTTGTATATAATCTATTCTCAGTACTACTTTTATTACAATTATTTTTCATGGAAATCCTTAGATCTGATTGTTTCTTTCAAAATGTACATATGTATTTAAGAATAAATCCTTGGATCCAGACGTTTATGGTACAGATGGCACTTCAGTAACCAGTTGGTTTTCTTTCCAGGACCTTCTTAAGTTCGTTGGACATGGTAAAGTTGTGTGGATTGGACTGACCGACAGTGAGAGTGAAGGACAGTGGAAGTGGGTCGACGGAACACCTCTAACCTCACCAGCGTAAGAATTTACCTTCATTATTCCACTCAGCATTCAAAGCAACACCTTTGAACTACATTTATTTTTTTTTAGCAAAACTACATTTCACATTACGTCCTCTTCGTATTTCTTTCTAAATCAGGGGTTTTCAACAGGTGGTCAGGGGACCACCAGTGGCCCTTGAGAAGGTTCCAGGTGGTCCCCAGCTAAGTTGGTTAACCAGATGTAACTCTTTAGAACGTAAAAATGGCGGGTCCATTTGGTTTCATTTTTACACTCTCAAGAGTTAAAATATTCATCATCTGAATTAGCCCAAGTCTACACAACTAGTAGATGGACAAAAGCACAATTTAATATTTTCCATACCTGAGATCTGCAGCAGGCAGGGCATTTGGGAGGGTGAAGCTCTAATCGCCAAATAGAATGCAAATGATGCTTTTCACTCAGCCTTTTAGTTATCAAATTTTAGCATATTTTAGGCCTAGATTTTCGTTACCGCTAAACCCCTCAACCCTTAACCTTTTTACCTTTTTATATTATTAAAAAAACAAAACATTTTTTTAATAGCTAAACTAGCCAGTCGACAACCTCACAACGTGTCAATAGATTGACACCTTGAACTATTCCAAAACGTTTTTCAAAATGGTAAAAAAAAAAAAAAGGATAAGGGATTTGGGATAGGGGGTTTAGCATGTAACGGAAATGGAGCCCTTTAGTTCCCAAAATGGGAAGTAAATCATTACCAAGAAATGTCTTCACCATTTTGTTATAATGGTGTCTAATAACATGTACTAAAATGTAGAAATTCAACAGCCATGTGACATTTCATTAAAAAATAACAGGTTAAAGTCGGGGTACCTTTAAAGGTAGGGGAAGTGGTTTCACTTTTGTCAGATATCACCCCAAAAATGTTTTTTTTCTCCCTATTAAAATGCTCTATTATAAGGTGTGCAGACCGTATATGGAGTTTCTCCCTCCCCCACGTTAGCAGAGGAACTAATAAAAGTTCCCCAGGTGGAGGGTGAATTCTCCTCCAATCAGGATCGAGCAGCAGGTTCACATAGTGTAACTACTCTTGGGCGCCCCTAGTGCACCAGGCTGGTACTCCACCATGAATTTTAAATCACTTACCCTACCTTTAACTGACCATTAGAAAAACATGCAACCATTCGTCATGCCTAATGCAGTGTGTGATATGTCTAAGTAGGGGAGTTTCATGGTGCTGAAGTGATATTTTTCAATAGTTAAAGTTAATGCTAGCTGTTGCTTAATTCTGCCGGCGTGGCAGTGTGTGTCGGGGGGCCACATAAAATAATCTCGCATAAGGCCACCTAACTCCACTAACTAGAACCGGCAATGTAATTTAATTGCTTTAATAGGGAACAGTTATTGGGTGCAATTCCCGATCGCTGTGGTGTAGCCAGGTATGGTGTAAGTCCTCTATTTGGCTGCATGGCAGCAAATCAGGGTTGGGGCCGTGCTCATTGGCTGCATGGCAGCAAATCAGGTCTGGGGCCTTGAGGTAGGCCCGAAAGCCTATACCACCATAGGCGGATTATGAAATGAAGGGCCCCTGGGCCACCACCAGCCAAAGGGCCCCCCTACACCGGAGGATTTTTCTGCCCGGCACGGCGGCATGATGGTTTAGGACTTTTGGGGCTATTTTAGTGACACAAAATTAGTAAACCCATTGTTAATAAGGACCGTGTGCACCATTATTATTCACTTTTACAACTTTTTTAGGTGGGCCCTGAGCTTGAGCCTCTTATGTTTATGTTTATGTTTATTACGGATCCCCATTAGTCGTCACCACGGTGAAGACTACTCTTCCTGGGGTCCAAGTTCTCATACAATAAAATGAAAAATGAATAAAATAAAATAAAAACAACAAAGACAAATACAATAGATTACAATTAAAAATAAAACAAAAATAGTTAACGATACAACATCATCATTCACAACCTCTCTAGGCAAACTGAAACATTGGCCATGTTCATTCGAATAATTAAATTAAACAGTAAGACAAATTAACTAAATCTGATTTCTTTCCTAATCACTGCCACTTTTAATTTCCTTTTAAAGCTTGATTTACTTTTTATATTGATTATATAAGGTGGGAGCTCGTTCCAAATTTTTCCTGCCCTATACATAACTGTTTTCTTCAGTGCATTTGTTCTAGGAATTATTCTAAACTGATGACCAGTAGCCTGTCTGGTGGCATAACCATGTCTGGTATTAGTGGGTTGCAACCGTGAAAACAACTCAGTAGGTTTACCAGAATGATGTATGTTAAACAGAAATGTCACTAGACTACACGCCAGCCTTTGATCTACTCTCATCCATGACAGTGTATCATGCATCCACTCAATACTACTTCTACCAGAGCAGCGCAGAGCTAGGCGTGCTGCCCTGTTCTGAGTAAGCTGAAGTTTGTTCAGATCATTTTTTGAAGCACTAGACCAAATTATTGGGCAATAATCAAGACTGGATAAAACTAATGATTGTAGCACAAGTTTAACAGTTGAACTAGGCACCAGATGTACTCCTCTTCTTATCAGTGAAATGTTTCTACTCATTTTAGCTACTAGTTTACTAATGTGCATTGACCATGATAGTGTTTCATCAATGATCACGCCCAACAACTTGGCCTCTTTAACCTGTTCAATAGCAGTGTCTTGTAGGACAAGACTCAATTCTGGATTAGAACTCACCATATGTCTGGAACCAAGCATAATACTTTTTGTTTTTAAGACATTTAGCTTAAGCCTATTTTCAATGACCCAATTAGAAACCAGCATTAACTCCTCTTGTAACAGCATGTTAACAGAAACTGAATTTTCACCCGGTACATACATTGTGGTGTCATCAGCATAAATTTGCATACATGCACTTTTTAGTACATGTGGCAAATCATTAACAAAAATTGAGTAGAGTAATGGACCTAGACAACTTCCCTGGGGGACACCCGATTGAGGAGTCACCATCTCTGACAATGTACCATTAAACTCTACACATTGTTGTCTGTTTACTAAGTAACTTCTCATTAATTTAATAGCAGTTTCTTTAAAATTATATGCAGACAACTTCTTAAGCAGCAACTCATGATCTATCACATCGAAAGCAGCACTAAAGTCCAAAAGCACTGCACCCACCATTGACTTCCTGTCAATAATTTTAAGCCAGTTGTCGGTTAGTGCTGTTAGCGCTGTGCCTGTTGAATATCCAATCTTATATGCATGTTGACACTCAGAGTTAATACTGTGTTCTTCAAAATAGCCTTGAATTTGTTGATACATAACTCTCTCCATCAATTTACTAAGCACCGGTAAGATACTCACCGGCCTACTATTTTGACCCGTGAATGGTTCCCCACTATTTTTTGGCAGTGGAGTAACCTTTGCAGTTTTCCATACCTGTGGAAAATTGCCCTTTTCAAGACACAAATTAAAGACATGGCATATAGGTGACACAATATACTTTTTTGATAACTTCAGTAACCTACCATCTAAATGATCCATGCCACTTGGCTTCTCACTTTTGATTGAAAGTAAAAGCTTTTCTACCTCTTCTACTCCTATCATATTGAATTCAAAATTACACACCTTGTCCTTCATAATCTTGTTTTTTATAATTAAATCAGAGAGTACCCCATTTACTGGTGACATCTGATCTCTAATTGTATTTATTTTATTAATGAAGAAATTATTAAAATAATTTGCTATGTCAACTGGTCTAGTGATGAACTTACCCTCTTCCTCTATGTATGAAGGAACCTTGCATATGTATGAAGGAACCTCTTAGCGATCACGCGTACACTCAAGCTCATCGGCCCCCCTAGCTCAGGAGCCCCTGGGCCTGGGCCCAACGTGCCCGTTGGATAATCCTTCCCTGTATACCACCAGGCCTGGGCCTGGGCCTACCAAATAATTATCCATAATAATTGAATAATTGATAATTGACCAGTCATCTAGAGCTTCAACTGATGATGAACAAAGTCCGGGAGTACAGTAATATTTTTAATTGAGGGGGTCAGGTGATTTCTGGGCCTTTTGACCTGCAGGTTTTAATTATTCTGGGTAATTATTTGGTAAGCTCAGGCCCAGGGCTGGTGGTATAGGCTTTCGGCCTACCCCAAGGCTCCAGACCTGATTTGCTGCCATGCAGCCAATGAGAAGACTTATACCATACCTAGCTACACCACCGCGAGTGCGAATTGCACCCATCGACTGGTATTCTCGAACAGCTATGGTGTAGCCAGGTATGGTGGAAGTCTTCTCATTGGCAGTATGGCAGCAAATCGGGTCTGAGGCCTTGTGGTAGGCAAAAAGCCTGCACCGCCAGACCTGGCCATGAGCTTACCGAAATAATTAGCCATACTAATTAAAACCAGCCATCAATCAAGAGCTTCAACTCATGATGAACAGTGGGGGAGTACAATAACGTTTTTAATTGGGGTTTCAGGTGATTTTTTTTTCCTTTTTTCAATTACAGGTTTTAATTACTATCATCCCTAGTCCAAAAAAAATCCTATAGGAATCCTCCTGTCAGATTTTGGAACAAATCCTATTGGATTTCCAATACAAATCCAGTAAGATTCCAACTCAAGGCCCGGGGGCCAAAATTCAGGCCTGTGAATGAATTATCTTTGGCCCATGGGATGATATTGAATTATTATTATTAGATCTGGCCCTCTGGTATATTGCACACACCAAGATAAGAAATGAATACAAGTAATTGTTCTTACTTCCTCAACTCAGTCTCACTTGGTGAGGATCATAGAAGAAAAAAAAAATCCCCGAAAAATAGCTGGTGTTCACGTCTCATAGCGCGCCACAGAGTGGCGCGCTATGAGACGTGAACACCTGCTATTTTTCATTAAAACTTAAAACAGTTTTTAATGCAGGCAGTTTCATCTTTACAATTATCTTGCCATTGATTTTTGAAGGGAAATTACTTTTTTGCTGTTTGACAGGGACGTCATGATAAACCGGTGTTGAAACACAGACCGGTATCTCCGTCCCTCGACTTGTACCAATTTTTCTATTTTGGCCTACTCTGTATTTGGGTTTTACAGCCCTGCTATAGGATTTTCCCCAAAATCCTATAGTAATCCTATAAGAAAATCCTATAAATCCTGTAGGATTTTCTTATAGGATTCCTATACGATCTTATAAGATCTTATAGGATTCTTATAGGAATCCTATTGAATGTTGAAGGCATTGTAATGTATTAATGTTTCTACTAAGGCTGTCAGCATTAACTAGTTAATCGCGAGTTAACTCAGCCGTGAGTTAACTCGATTAATTTTTTAAGTGCAAGATTAACTCAGAGTAAAACCAAGGGCCAAGTGGGTCTATTTTGGTTCAATTTCGCCAAATGCAGGTGAATAATTGTTAAATACCTGCATCAGTTAAGTTACTTTAAAATAAGTCTACAGAATTAGAGAATGTAGAACACTTTCTACAAAATGCACATGACCGCTCTGAATGATACCAACATCAAATTGTTGACAAATTCTTTAATTTAGGTCTGGAAGTCTAAATAAATGACACTCATTTAAGGTATATTTAGAATATGCGATTAAAGGTAGGGGAAGTGATTTCACTTTTGTCAGATATCACCCAAAAAATATATTTTTTTTCTGTTAAAATGCTCTATTATAAGGTGTGGAAACCACATATGGAGTTTCCCCCTCTCCCACATTAGCAGAGGAGCTAATAAAAGTTCCCCAGGTCACCACAATTCTCCTCCAATCAGGAGAGAGCAGCAGGTTCACATAGTGTAGCTACTTTTGGGGGCCCCTAGTGCACCAGGCTGGTACTACACCATGAATTTCAAATCACTTCCCCTACCTTTAAATTGCAATTAATCAAAGATTAACTATGGTCAATCATGCGATTAATCACGATTAAATTTTTTAATCGATTGACTTCTTTCTACTTCTACAGGTACTGGGGGCCTGATCGACCTAATGAAGCTAGTAGAGACCAAGACTGTGGTCGGGTTTATAGTGAAGGTTGGGACGACGGGAGATGTGTGACAGCACTCTATTGGATGTGTGAATTAGTTTACTAGAGCAGGGGGTTTTCATTCAACCAGTGGTCCGGGGACAGTGTTGCCAGTAACGCGTTACTTAGTAACGCGTTACTGTAGTCGGACTACTTTTTTCAGTAACGAGTAGTCTAACGCAACTACTATTTCAAAACCAGTAGTCAGACTACAGTTACTTATTTAATATTAGATGTGTTACTTTTTCGCATTTCACTCTGTAGAATCCACAAGTTCGAGGCGGCGTTCGATTGGAACATGCGGGCCCTTTTTTAGGTGACATTCCCGCTCCACGTGTTGATATGTGTAGCAAACATTCTACTCCTCAGATCTCTGTTTCGTGGGCCGCGGCACGAGAGAGGGGGAGAGTTAGCTGCAACGTTAGTGTGCTACTATGGAGGAAGAGCGGTTCGCGTTTAGCAGTTGGAACTTGGAAGTACAACCACTATTTTGATTTTATTTCAGTTAATGATGGTAACATCAGGGTCCGATGCACGCTCTGCCCTGGCGAGAAAGTACTGTCAACTTTCAAAAATACCACGTCTAACCTAAAGAATCTTGGTGCTAGTCCTATATGCCGCAAGTAACTAAAAGTAATCTAACTTAGTTACTTTCCAAATCAAGCAGTCAGTAACGTAACTAAGTTACTTTTCCAAGCAGTAGTCAGTAGTCGGATTACTGTTTCAAAGTAACTGTGGCAACACTGTCCGCGGACCGCCAGTGGTCAGGGTTCCAGGTGGTCGCCTGCAGGCTAAATGATGGAAAGCTGGTGAACCCGATGGTAACTCTTTGAGAGCGTAATAAATGACACCAAATGGACCCTTGTGGGTCCGTTTGGTTTCATGCTTACACTCTCAAGAGTTAAAATATTCATTATCTGTTTTGATCTATGTTTGCCTGTTTTGTTTCTGAAATCCAGCCTGGAATTGTGGACAAAAGCAAAATAAATCTTTAGTTTCGGGGTCTGTGGGGCTAAAATGTCACCGAATGGTTGTCCGTGGCTCAAATTCTGTATAAACAGTGGGCCCTGGTATCAAAAAAGGTTGAAAATCACTGTTCAAGAGTTATGCCTAGACTACAGTGGCGTGCAGAGAGAGATTTAGGACAGGTGCTCAAATGTTACTAGGAGGGCATCCCACCCAGATAGCAAAATGCATCGATTCAACGTTGAATTTTGGTTATATAACCAGAATTCAACGTTGAATCAATGCATTTTGCTATCTGGGCAGCCACCCGGGCGGCTGGAAAATTTTGGGGGGGTTTGCGGGGTTAAAAACGCATAGATAACTGCATTTCAGCATCTACAAGTACAACTATTCAAACACATTAGGCTACTGCTATATAAAATGGTTTGAAGAAAATAAACACACAACAAGAGAATAATGGCTTCTTCTCCACTGACTGTATTTCAAACTCAAGTCCCTCAGAATTAGAGCAGATTCCACTCTATCCCTTAAACAGGCCAAGACTCTTGTGGACAACAGTACCGTCTTCTGACACGAAGTGGTAGTTTTTTTTTTTTTTTTTTTTTTTTTCCCGCATTGCTACAGTGTTGAGACAAGCACTGTTTTCTGAAATGTATTTTTTTTTTAAACAGAGTGCTTTTAAAAAGGGCATGTTAGTCCAGAGAGGGCAACTTGGGGGTGCTCAAGCACCACTTGGCGTCTATCTGTGCACGCCACTGCTAGACTAGTAATAGTTACAGTACTGTATGTCGATGTGCAGCACCTGATAAACCCTTTCTGGTGCTTTGAGGTCATTCCTTTCTTTTTTTTTTAAGTACACAAAATATTAGGGATGTGACAATACACTTGAACTCGGATATGACCAGAGACCACCTCTGGGGGGGCAAGGCCGGAGCCCCCTCTGCTATTTTGGGCAATGTTTCTGCCAGAATAGCAATGCTGGAGTTCATGGGGGATAATTCATATTTCCATTATTCAGGTAAAGGTCAAACTATATAACATGTAATCGATGAATTCAAAATAAATCGGTTTCATTGTAATACCACGGACAAGATGGAAGAATAAAGCTTGTTTGTGATGCAACTGGATTCATGGGTTCAAATCAGTTTGTTAGAACAGCCGCTGTGAAAACAGTTCATGACCTGTATTTGCTGACTGTACATTCTCAACGTAAACAATTGATGACGTCAATGTCGTGTTTGTGACACCGGGGAAGTTGATAGAAATTGTTGTACCTCAACTAAACTGTCCCACATAAGTTCGGAAACCTATTTTTTGGAATCATTTTCTCCACCTTAAAGGGGAATTCCACCCATTGTCAACATTTTTTCAGAAAAAAAGAAGCGTCTAGAGAAATCCATTAACATGATGAAAATACATCTTGATGATGTCATCAAGATGTTTCACCATGTTAGTGGTTTTCTTCAGACCTCCATTTCTTGGGGACACAGAATGGGGGAACTGTTTAATCATGTCCACCCAGCACCTCGAAGGTACATCAATGACATAGTGAAATGTTGAAAATGGGTCGACTTCCCCTTTCTTTAATAATAACAATCAGTGTTGTAACATACCGGTATTGTCCCGAATATAAGACAATTCGGTTATAAGACGACCCCCAGTTTTCAAGACTCATTTACAGAAAAAAGAACATTGAATGTCAAATAGTATAGCCCCTGAATATAACACGACTCATTTTTTTAGGATATTTTTTTGGGGAAAAACATGGTCTTATATTCAGGCCAATAGGGTTTTAATAATTCACAATAAAAAAGAAATAAGGTCCGCAACACTGGTTTTAGAGACCTCTGAAGAAGACCTGAAGAAGATCTTAAGTGATCGAAACGTTGATTAAAGTAAAGGAGCTGATTCTCTAAAACCAGTGTTGCTGACCTTATTTCTTTTCTATGAACCTTTTGTTTTGTCCAGCACCTGGGCCAAAGATTGGATGTGCATGCTTTATTTATTGTTACCTTCACAATAAGGAATGGCGTGTAGAGATCAGACATTCCTGCTAAACATGTGGGTTTCACCGTCAAAACAGCAATTCAACCTTGTTTTGAGGCAGATCTTGAAGACATGGGGTCATAAACCAAGTCAAGAAAGTGACCATGCTTATGTGCCCGGAACACACCTGCGACTGAGCGGCACACACCTGTGACTGACATCATTCATGAATTAATTAATGAATTAATGGTGGTGCTATAGTACTCAACTGAAAATGCAAACTTTGAACACTCATAACTCAATGCACCGTTTGATCGTTGGCAATGTATCTTATATTTACTTATGTGTCTCCTTATGCCGAACAACTTTCGTATTCTGACTTTTGACCTCTGACCTCTAGATGACCCACTATTGTGAACTATCTGGAAAACAATTAAAATCCCTGAACACGTACAATCTTTAATCAAAATATATGGAAATACCCTATAACTGCTTGCTTGGTTCCATCTTATCGCTGCTTGCAGCTATATTTTTCCTTCTTCTTCTTCTGCCAGAAATAGCTGTTCTGACAGAACCGTGCAGTTGGTTTTCACAAAACGTGGTAATCTGGTAGGGGGCGGTGCCAAACGGTGACGATGCGAAGCCTGTGACCACTGGCCAAATGGTGGTGCTATAGCACCATTGCAAAGTTTGAACACTCAGAACTCATTAACTTTGTGTCCTGAACGCGTTTTGGTGTTTTCTGTTGAAAAATAGATCAACAAGCTCATGTCGCGCCACCGAGTGGCGCGACATGAGCTTGTTGTTCTGCTATTTTTGAAAAATTGTGAAAAATGTGCTGCAAATCTCTGAATACATTATTTTGGAAGGAAACATTTCATCTCAATTTTTCGCTTCTGGGGGACCCAGAGAACCACATGTTTTCAGATGGCGGTCTGCACCCAAATATGGATAATTCTGGCTAGAAACATGTTAGCATCACTGACACAGGAGCACAGATTTTTCAGAAAAACTAGAATCTAGTGTCAGAAACTATAGAAATCTAGTGTCAAAAACTCGATTCTAGCATCAGAAAGTAGATTCTAGTGTCAAAAGGAGATCCTAGCATCAGAAACTATCATTTAGTGTCAATAACTAGAATCTAGTGTGGGAAACTACTGTAGAATCTAGCGTCAAAAGCTAGAATGTTGCTGCAGCTATAATCTGGTGTCAGGAACTACTGTATAACCTGTTGTCAGAAACTCGAATCGAGGGTTAGGACACAATGGGTTAACTGTTTCACCATTGGCAATGTAATTTAAATTCGCTTATGCGTCTCCTTATGACAAACAACCTTTGTATTCTGACTTTTGACCTCTGACCTATATATAGATGACCATCTTGCCATCTAGAATTATATGAAAAACAGTTAAAATCCCTGAACTCATACAATCTTTGATCAAAATACATGAAAATAATCTACAACTGAACTTTGGACCCATACCAACAAAAAAAAACATAGAGGTGAATTTTTTAAGTAAAAAAAATGTTTTTTACAAGCCAATGAATATTGCTGGTTTATGAAAATTCTTCTATTGCCCCTAACCCACACATGCAGCATAATCTGTTCATAATCATGAGATTTTACAGTTTGGTAAAGGGGGATGCCAAATAGCAGTAAAATCAGTCTTACTCCACTTGCTCAAATGGGGCAATTTTTTGAAACTGAAGTATTTGAACAAGCATAACTCATGCCTTGTTTGGCTGAAAATCATAGGACTTGTTTCCATATGGGTTATTCATTCCTTGACTCATATATGGAACACATGTGTGACTTTGACTGTTAAGCTGCACCCAAGTTTCCGCCATTTTAAGCAGTTTAAAAAAAAAAGCTCATACCCAAGTTTATGACTGGATTTTTTAATACAAAGCAATTCCCTCTTTGGCAAAAAATGATGTTTTTTTATGAGCTAAAATTGCTGGATTGTGAAAATTCTTCTTCTGCTCCTGTTGCAACATGCAGTGTAATATCCTTATGAGATTTTACAGTTTGGTAGACGGGGATGCCAAATAGCACTAAAACCAGCCTTACTGCAATTGGCCATAGATCATGGAACTTGTGTCCACGTTTCTTGACTCATGGGGAACACTTGACTTTGACTAGTAAGTTCCACCCTGCATATTGTTTATATTATGCTTGGTGCACTCTTTTGGGTTGTTTGATTGTTAACAACAATTAAGCAAATTGTAGTCTGGATAGCTCATCAGTATTGTGCAAGACTTCAGATCAAAAGGTTGTGGGGTAGGGTTCTTCAAGAACCCTGCCCTGCTCTGACAATTACCTGATGCACACAGTGAATCATAGCTTCAAATTGACGTATTGGTTGTCCAGTTTGACCCACCAGTTTGGGAGATATGGTTTATAGAGTAATGCCTTCCAGAAAACTGCGCCTTAAAAAACAGGCTTCAAAGATTCACTGGCTACATGTTGGAGCATTTATTTCATATTTACATGTTGGTTCACATAACATAGTATGTGAAGAGTCTTCCTGTGTTACTAACTCATTTTGCATGTGATTTTATCGCTAGAAATACAACACATTTCCTGGATTCATAAAGATATAACCGTGTGAAGACACATGTGGTTCTTCAAGTCATCTGATTCACCGAAACCCTTGTCACATTGTTGGCAATGGTACGGTTCTCTTGACTATGGATACGCAGAAGGTGTGACTGCAAGCCAGCTGACTGACTGAAAGTCTTGTTGCAATGTTGACAGCGGTACGGTCTTTGTCCGGTGTGGACACGCTTGTGTGTAATCAATTCATTTGACGTTCTGAAACTCCTGACAATGCTGACAGCGGTACAGTCTTTCTCCCGTATGGATACGCAGGTGTCTGAGCAAGTTACCTGAATAATTAAAACGCTTGTCACAATGTTGACAATGGTACGGTCTTTCTCCAGTATGGATACGCAGGTGTCTGTGTAAGTCACCTGAATATCTAAAACGCTTGTCGCAATGTTGACAGTGGTACGGTCTTTCTCCCGTATGGATACGCTTGTGTGTCTGCAAGTAATCTGACCGATTGAAAGCCTTGCCGCAATATTCACAGGTGTGGGTGGTTTTCTTTCCTGTGGAAGAAATCGGCCGATTCGTCTTTCCTTCACGCTCCAGAACTGCATTCACGGCGTTGGTGGGCCGACGTTGATGACTCTCAGATTCAGGTAGAACTACCTCGCCTCTTTGGCAGGCTGCTGACGGGGTCTGTTCGTTCCTCGGTGTTTGGTCGTCGTGGCTCTCTGTGCTCTCTGTGTGTTCGCGGAGGACGGAGGAAGCAGGAACGTGTGGATGCTCAGGACACAAGGTTGGAGTCAGGACCTCACTCCTTGCTGCAGCTACAGATAGATCGGCTAAACTGGACTGGATCGTCTTGATTGCTTCTTCCAGCTGGGCTATGCGCGTTCCATGGCGGTTTACACTCACACTTTGACAGGCTGCTGACCGGCGCTGTTTGTTCCTCTGCATTTGGCGGCAGACGTCATCGTCATCGTCGTGGCTCTCTGCGTGTTCGCAGAGGATGGTGGAGGCAGGAACGTGTTGATGCTCAGGACACAAGACCCCAGTCAGGAAACGCCGGACCTCGCTCCTCGCTGCGGCTACGGATAGATCGGCTGAACCGGACTCCAACATCGTCTTGATTAGTTCTTCCAGCTGGGCTATGCGCGTTCCATGGCGGTTTACACTCTGCTCTATATCAGAAATACGACTAGCCAGAGAGGCCACACCACAAAACGCCCAATCGTTTTGTGGCGTGGAGTCCAAGGCGCTGAAGCGTGCGTTCTTGCCCGCCTCCAGCGCCTTGATAGCCGCCAGGATGGTGGAAAGGGTTGGTTCCTCTGGATCCATCTGGTTGAGGGTATAGTACTGCTTCTTTGGGTGACGTCGAATTCTATAAATGCACGCTATCAGCTGTCTCCCTTTTGTCCGTGTGTCTCTCTATCCTCAGTCTCTCACACTGGCGTTGAAGTGAAGGTCTCAAGACAATTCACACGTTATGCACAAGCTGGCCATGGAACTGTGGTCTGACGTCACACACAACAAAGTGTTGCAGTGCAAGTCTCTAGAAATGCAGATTCGCGCAGGTCGTCCATTTCTTTATGCAATTTACATACATTATGAAATGGTCACTCAGTAAAATCAGTCTTACTCCACTTGCTCAAATGGGGCAATTTTTTGAAACTGAAGTATTTGAACAAGCATAACTCATGCCTTGTTTGGCTGAAAATCATAGGACTTGTTTCCATATGGGTTATTCATTCCTTGACTCATATATGGAACACATGTGTGACTTTGACTGTTAAGCTGCACCCAAGTTTCCGCCATTTTAAGCAGTTTAAAAAAAAAGCTCATACCCAAGTTTATGACTGGATTTTTTAATACAAAGCAATTCCCTCTTTGGCAAAAAATGATGTTTTTTTATGAGCTAAAATTGCTGGATTGTGAAAATTCTTCTTCTGCTCCTGTTGCAACATGCAGTGTAATATCCTTATGAGATTTTACAGTTTGGTAGACGGGGATGCCAAATAGCACTAAAACCAGCCTTACTGCAATTGGCCATAGATCATGGAACTTGTGTCCACGTTTCTTGACTCATGGGGAACACTTGACTTTGACTAGTAAGTTCCACCCTGCATATTGTTTATATTATGCTTGGTGCACTCTTTTGGGTTGTTTGATTGTTAACAACAATTAAGCAAATTGTAGTCTGGATAGCTCATCAGTATTGTGCAAGACTTCAGATCAAAAGGTTGTGGGGTAGGGTTCTTCAAGAACCCTGCCCTGCTCTGACAATTACCTGATGCACACAGTGAATCATAGCTTCAAATTGACGTATTGGTTGTCCAGTTTGACCCACCAGTTTGGGAGATATGGTTTATAGAGTAATGCCTTCCAGAAAACTGCGCCTTAAAAAACAGGCTTCAAAGATTCACTGGCTACATGTTGGAGCATTTATTTCATATTTACATGTTGGTTCACATAACATAGTATGTGAAGAGTCTTCCTGTGTTACTAACTCATTTTGCATGTGATTTTATCGCTAGAAATCCAACACATTTCCTGGATTCATAAAGATATAACCGTGTGAAGACACATGTGGTTCTTCAAGTTATCTGATTCACCGAAACCCTTGTCACATTGTTGGCAATGGTACGGTTCTCTCGACTATGGATACGCAGAAGGTGTGACTGCAAGTGGGCTGACTGAATGAAAGTCTTGTCGCAATGTTGACAGTGGTACGGTCTTTCTCCCGTGTGGATACGCTTGTGTTTCTGCAAGACATCTGACCGAGTGAAACTCTTGTCGCAATGTTGACAGCGGTACGGTCTTTCTCCGGTGTGGACACGCTTGTGTGTAATCAATTTACTTGATGTTTTGAAACTCCTGCCGCAATGTTGGCAGCGGTACGGTCTTTCTCCCGTATGGATACGCAGGTGTTTGTGCAAGTCACCTGAATAATTAAAACGCTTGTCACAATGTTGACAGTGGTACGGTCTTTCTCCCGTATGGATACGCTTGTGTGTCTGCAAGTGATCTGACCGATTGAAAGCCCTGCCGCAATATTCACAGGTGTGGGTGGTTTTCTTTCCTGTGGAAGAAATCGGCCGATTCGTCTTTCCTTCATGCTCCAGAACTGCATTCACGGCGTTGGTGGGCCGATGTTGATGACTCTCAGATTCAGGTAGAACTACTTCGCCTCTTTGGCAGGCTGCTGACGGGGTCGGTTCGTTCCTCAGTATTTGGTCATCGTCGTGGCACTCTGTGTGTTCGTGGAGGACGGAGGAAGCAGGAACGTGTGGATGCTCAGGACACAAGGTTGGAGTCAGGACCTCACTCCTTGCTGCAGCTACAGATAGATTGGCTAAACTGGACTCCGACATAGTCTTGATTGCTTCTTCCAGCTGGGCTATGCTCGTTCCTTGGCGGTTTACACTCACACTTTGACAGGCTGCTGATGGGGTATTTTCGTTCCCCCGTGTTTGGTCGTCGTTGAGGCTCTCCTCTGTGTGTTTGCGAAGGAAAGCAGAAGCAGGAACGTGGGGATGCTCAGGACAAAAGGCCCGAGTCAGGAAATGGCGGACCTCGCTCCTTGCTGCAGCTACAGATAGATCGGCTAAACTGGACTCCGACATAGTCTTGATTGCTTCTTCCAGCTGGGCTATACCTGTTCCTTGGCGGTTTACACTCACACTTTGACAGGCTGCTGACGGGCTCTGTTCGTTCCTCTGCATTTGGCTCTCTGTGCTTTCTGTGGGTTCGTGGAGGACGGTGGAAGAAGGAACGTGTGGATGCTCAGGACACAAGGCCCAAGTCAGGAAACGCCGGACCTCGCTCCTTGCTGCGGCTACGGATAGGTCGGCTGAACCGGACTCCAACATCGTCTCGATTAGTTCTTCCAGCCGGGCTATGCGCATTCCATGGCGGTTTACACTCTGTTTTGTGGCGTGGAGTCCAAGGCGCTGAAGCGTGCGTTCGTGCCCGCCTCCAGCGCCTTGATAGCCACCAGGATGGTGGAAAGGGTTGGTTCCTCTGGATCCATCTGGTTGAGGGTATAGTACTGCTTCTTTGGGTGACGTCGAATTCTATAAATGCACGCTATCACTGTCTCCCTTTTGTCCGTGTGTCTCTCTATCCTCAGTCACTCACACTGGCGTTGAAGTGAAGGTCTCAAGACAATTCACACGTTATGCACAAGCTGGCCATGGAACTGTGGTCTGACGTCACACACAACAAAGTGTTGCAGTGCAAGTCTCTAGAAATGCAGATTCGCGCAGGTCCGTCCATTTCTTTATGCAATTTACATACATTATGGAATGGCTCTAAACTAAGTACTAAGTATTAAGTACTCCTGACCCCTGTCCATGGCTGAGGGAAGTAGGGGTGCTGGGGGGGGCTTGAGCACCCCTTTTTTCAGACACAGCCCCCTTGGACAGGAGGAGGAAAATACTAGTTATTTTAATCAAAACAGATTCCTGTTAATGGGCCTTATACATATGCTCTATCGTTGTATCAGAGGCTAAGGTACCTGTGTCAGTTAGCTCATGCATGTAAATGCATGAAAATGTGCATGCACAATGCGCATTCACACACATTTTGCGTGTGTGCGCATCTTGCAGCACCCCATGGTGAACATCCAGCACCCCCTACTGTCAATATCTTCCCGCGGCCATGCCCCTGTCTCCTGAACGTGACACTGTGAACATTTTAAATTATGTATAAAAGATTTTGGAACACAAATTGTTTACGTCATCAAAACAGGACCACTACTGTATGTGATCCCTATGTACCTTTGACCTGCCCCCACTGAGCAGGTATCCAACTTCAGAGCTTGACACTAACATTGCCCGCTTGCCCGGGGCAAGTAAAAAAATGGTGGGGCAAGTGAAGACTGCTACCTGGTTGCCCGATCGGGCAAGTGTGCAACTTAGTGCACTATAACACAACACAAGAACCATGAGCTGAGGGCAAGTAGAACCTGACTGCAGAGACTCTGTCCGTGGCACTGAAATGAGCTTTCTGTTACTCTGTCCGTGGTGCTGAAATGAGCTTTCTGTTATGGTAGCTGTAGTGACTCTGTCCGTGGTACTGAAATGAGCTTTCTGTTACTCTGTCCGTGGTGCTGAAATGAGCTTTCTGTTATGGTAGCTGTAGTGACTGTCCGTGGGGCTGACATTTACTGAAATGTATATTTACTTGCCCCCTATATAATTTAGGGGGCAAGTGACCATGAGCTTAGGGCAAGCAGAACCTGACTGGCAAGTGCCTCCGAGACGTTAGTGTCAACCCCTGAACTTGCACCTTACACCTTACATGCATAAACATATACAGTATTAGTGTCATAGCAGGCAACTAGACTACTGTTATTGTGTCGCTGTATTCTTGTTTCTAGAGTAACCTTTTATTTACCTTCAGGAGATAATACTCATGACAACACTTTTAATTACGCCACCATTACATCACCTACTGTAAATCGAAAAAGCGCCTACATAACAAAAGACTGGTTGCCAATTGGCTAGCCATAGGGTAACCACACTTAACCATACCTCGCTCTAGTTCTTATTAAGGGACCAAGCAGCCAACATGTACTGGGTCCCTTCTTATTTTTGTCATTTTCTTCTTCCGCCAAAAATAACTGTTCTGGCTGAACCGTGCTGTGGGTTTTCGTGAAACTTGCTAATCTGGTAAAGGGTGATGCCAAACGATGATGTGAAGTCCATGACTGCTTATTGCCTTAGCTGCTTGCTTGGTCCCATCTTATCGCAGCTATAGTTGTTTTTATGTTTTTCATAAACATTTTTGCATTTAATTGGCTTAGTTATTTTTGGTGTTTATTATTTTTCAAGCAATCCCATGCTGTAAAACCTGCTGAAATGCCCTGCCGCGAAGAAAAATGCTCTGGTGTACGGGGCCCTTTGGCTGGCGGCGGCCCAGGGGCCCATCATTGCTTAATCATAATCAATTAAATAATGTGTGTTTTCTATCACCACAAATTATGTAGTTTAAACAACCAGTCTTTCATATCATATAGGAGCTTTGATGTAAACTGCTCTCACGAACAGCTCGTTTGATTATATGGCTTCATAATGATGTCATCGATTCCCTCTCTTTGTATGATTCCTCCTCTCCCTCTGTCTTCCGTTCCAAATTTGCATTTCCACTTTGTTAAATGTCCACTATTGTTGACATGGAATTTAAACATGGTTTTATCAAGCATCAGTATTAAAATGACTACTATAAAATATCCTGCATATCAGCGCCCCCACCACCTCAGGACATTGTGGTACTGCAGCCAAACTGTCCAGAAATAAATGACAAGGACTACTGTAGTTATATCAGTGGTGATTGGGGCTCAAACCATTAGGAATATGCTCGAGGGAGATATGACAATATGATATTAAGTATTAAGTAATAAAAACAATTTTAGGAATCCATGTTATTTCTAAGCGACTTTTGAACATTAGTTGATCCCTTTGGAAAGGATCCCTTTTGCTTCCGTTGCAGTTTGTCATTTGTTGTTTTGTTAGGAAAATGTGTGTTTCTTTTGCAAGACAATTCACTGATTCAGTTTATGTAGATATGCATTCATTTATATATCTTTTGTTAATAAAATATGTTTTGTTTCAGTCTCTTGCTTTTCGTTTACAACTATGTTAGTGGTCTCTGCCCCTAGACATTAATACAAGCAGATAGCAGACAGATAGCAGAACTTCGTACTAAATAAGTCTGCTATCTGCTTGTATTAAGCAGATTTCAGGAAGTCAATAGAGTCATGTCAATTGCAACTCTAGATTCACCCCCCCATAAAAATGAATTGACTGTTGCGAAGTGTTGCAAATTGTCACCATATCTCCACAGACATCTGCATTGATTACAATGACATTTGTAACCGTGTTTGTTTTTCCATTGTTCTTCTTCATATGATAGCCAGCCTGACTTGGATAAGTCAAACTAAAGGTTCCCTAGTTAGGATAAATCATGAACTAAATGCAGTAAAGCAGGGGTGGCCAACCAGTCAGAGACTAAGAGCCACTTTTTTACCGTGTTGCTGCAAAGAGCCACATCATACAGATGGACACACATGAACATCACCCCATCCCTTCCTCTCTCTCACACACAGACCTCTGCTCAGCAAGATTTATTGTAAATGTCACACACCACATGATAATGACTCTTAGCCCCCACGACTCGACTTCAGATAACTGGTTTAAAATGGATGGATTATGTAGGCCAGTTATTTTCAGTAATTAACATTGTGTGCACTGTCCCACACACAAACTCTCAGTTATACCAGTTCCACAAACAAAAATATAACAATGTGAGCTCACACGCGCAACATCGATTTTATAATCATAATAAGGAATGAATGGCTGTGCCAAGCTCAGCAATTTTGACACTTGTCATGTGAAAGGCCCTTAAGAGCCACATGAAACCAGCCGAAGAGCCGCATGCGTCTCAAGAGCCACAGGTTGGCCAGGCCTGCAGTAAAGGTTTCGTCGTGAGGATGAATTGAAGCACTAAATGCAGAACTCACCAGTGTTGAAGTTGTCAGTGTTTGTGTACAGACTAGAGTGAGTGTCTGTCACCAAACCTTACACTGAGTTAAGACTTTACTGACACCTACTGGAAGGAACACTTCATTTCAACTCATGCAGCATTATGTGTGGATAATACTATCCACACATTGACAATCTACAAGCTCACAACAACAACGCAAGCCAGTAGAACAGCAGTTATGGTGAGGGCATATTTGGTGTGGATGAAAAAAATAAATACGTCTCAGTCGGTTAGTTCCACTGCACTCCACCTACTATGGCCGGCAGGTTAATGACAAACGTATTGATTTCAGTCGTTACGTTCCAAATATGACATACTTTAAATGTATATTATCTGGATAGCTCAGATTTGTTTTTTTGTTTGTTTTTCTTTTTGTTTTGTTTAAATTTACTTTAAGTGACCACTTCACCATTTTTCAACCTAAAGTCCTATAATAGGTCCTCACTAATGTTCATGATTTTTAAAAAAGCACCATTTTTTCCCCTACTCAGTCTGTGTTTCATATGTTCCACTAGTGTTTTCCCCATTCATTTTTCTCATAGACTTTTCGAAAATAATTTATATAAAGGCAATTTTGCCGCAGACAAAGCCAATTCGGGTCGTGACAAATCATGATGACACACACAATATCATCATATAATATCTATTTCGCGAGAAGCAGAAAACGACCGGATACAACACTTTTTGTTTCATTTTTCATCTTAGAAATTATTTAATCCTCCCAAAAGATTGTGTGTGTCATCGTGGTTTGTCACGACCCAAGTTGGCTTTGTCCGCGTTATAATAAATTAATAATTATAAATTATTTTCGAAAAGCCTATGAGAAAAATTAATGGGGAAAACCTGGAACCGGGGCAGTGACGTCCCTGTGCAGGTCTATAGGAGGGTTGTGGGCAAACACCCATTGACCAAGTACATTTTCTTTTTTAATATTGTTTAAAAAACAACCTGTCACACAATGATGATGATCATCCCACATAGTACTCAAGTTCAATCAACTATAACATGTTAAAGCAATTCAAAACAATATTAGCCTGGTCTAGCCCTCAATGATTTTGGCCTTGGGGGGCGGGGTGCCGTGGGATCCACACGGCAGATCGAGCTGATCTGATTTGATCTCTAAATCGTGTCGTCATCCGCGGCCCCTCCCGCGCCCGTCCACTGCTGTTCTACGTCACATCATTTAGAGCGACGCCCACCCCGGAAGGTTGACTCCCCCCTCAAGGCCATTTCGTGTAACAGGTTAGTCCAGCTTTCCGTTTTCGCGCAAGGCGGACGAAAATGAAAGCCTGGGTGTCGAGGCTAAAACAATATAGACCATGAAAAATTCAATCATACAATGTAGCCACTTAACGTCAGTCTTCAATCAGTCCTTCTGACATGAACAAAATAATAAATGCATAAAACATAAAAAGAAATCGACTTTGAACCTGGCAATACGGCATTTAGAATCACAATATATTGGCATATAAATTTTTTTGCTCAGCCCTAGTCTCAATATGTGGGGACACCTGGAAAGTATTTGAAGTGAAGGACTGTCCCGCGCAAAGAGGGACATCTGGTCACCCTATACCAGGGGTCAGCAACCTGCGGCTCAGGAGCCGCATGCGGCTCTAGAACACAGCCCTAGTGGCTCCCTGGCTGTAGCATTATTACATACACACTGGGCTCTAGAACACAGCCCTAGTGGCTCAGTGGCTGTAGCATTATTACATACACACTGGGCTCTAGAACACAGCCCTAGTGGCTCAGTGGCTGTAGCATTATTACATACACACTGGGCACTAGGCCCTAGTGGCTCAGTGGCTGTAGCATTATTACATACACACTGGGCTCTAGAACACAGCCCTAGTGGCTCAGTGGCTGTAGCATTATTACATACACACTGGGCTCTAGAACACAGCCCTAGTGGCTCAGTGGCTGTAGCATTATTACATACACACACTGGGGTGATCCACACCAAAATAATAGAAACATTTCAGTCACCCTGACAGTCTTTATTTTTTTTTTAGAAACTCCATTTCTGAAGAAAGGTTGTGTTTCACCATGGTAATGATTTTTCTTTGAGGACCTTTTTTCTGAGAGTGCGCAAATGGAACCAAATGGACCCGCCAGGGTCCATTTGGTTCACATTTGCGCACTCTCAGGAAAAATAATAATAAAATGCGGCTCCAGACAAATTTTGAATTTAATTTTGGGTCGAAAATGGCTCTTTCAACATCTTGGATTGCCGACCCCTACCCTATACCGTGTGTGCGACCATGCGCGCTGAGCGACCGTAAATTAGGTCGTTAGCGTTTACGTAATGACATAGTAAAAGAATCACTAATGTTTTTAGAGGGGTCAGGACGGTCCCCCCGTTGAAGTGGACATGATTTAGGGTGCGGGGATCACGCGCATGCAGCCACCTGGCCGCTTTAGCTTTACGAGGGGATAACCGTAAAGAACGTCTTTAATAACACCGCCCGACATGTAAATTTACTGCCGTAACGCGGAGCTGACGCGCAGGAATGCAGGTATGTGTGGGAGAAAGCCCTCGCTGTGAAGAGATGAAAGTAAAAACCCAATTCAGGGAGTTAAGCCACGTGAACCCCCAGGATCACTATATAGTCCGGGGTTTAGAAGATTTGGTGAGAACACATCAGGGCAGTCAAGCTTGTAGAGGGCGGCTGTTTTTCAGGATTATTTTGGTGGACCAAATATATAGCCCTGGGGGACCCCGAGGTTCATGCGGTTGAGCACTTCGGATTTATGAATATACTTGCTTTTTTCTTCTTCTTCACGCACACGCACACGCGCACGCGCACGTGCACACGCACACGCACACACACACACACACACACACACACACACACACACACACACACACACACACACACACACACGCAATAGTAACTGTCATGATTTTGTAACCTTACCTTTATTTTTACCCCACGATAGAGCCGAGCAGTCTCGGCCCTTTTGCGACGTCGTCGCCCGCAGCCCAGAATTAATTTTCCTCAGGCATTTTTCCAAATGATTTAAAGGTGACTATCTCTCAGACAAAGCCAACTTGGGTTGTGACAAATCATGATATCATGATACACAATATTTTGCATCATTTATGAGAAGAAAAACAAAACAAAAAGTGTTGCATTCTGCCGTTTTTTACTTCTTACTAACTAGATGTATGATAATATTGTGTGTGTTGTCATGATTTGCCATGACCCGAGTTGGCTTTGTCTGCAGCGTAATCGTCTTCATATCGGTATGAATCATTTTTTGAAAGATCTATGAGGAATATGAACGGGGAAATTACTTCTGGGCCACGGGCGACATCTCGAAAAGTGGCGGAACTGCTCAGCTCTATAGAACAAAGTCAAATACTGTATCTATATTTAAATTATTAAAACGTAGGCCGACAAATACAAAGGTTTATTAAACACAGTAGCCCACAGAATATAGGCGTATCTCAAATAACTGTATAAGCAACAGTCTACTGATTTTGGAGGGAATTACCGGTATTTACAACTGGCCTCAGGTCTTAAATGGGAATTACACCCATTTTCAACAATTTTCCCCAGAAAAAAAGAAACAGACAAAAACAATCAATCAAACAAAACATTAAGATGGTGAATCACATCTTGACTATGTCATCAAGATGACTTCCACCATGTTCAACTCTATCTGGTATTTTCTTTTGAATCTAGAAGAATCCAGGATAGATTTCTATTTGCAAAAAGGAGATTTCAGCCTTACTACTATACCTATGTAGTTAGCAGCAGGAAACCGCTCAACATCAGGGGCGGATGTAACATTTCCCAATGGGGGTGGGGGTGCCTGTGGCGCGAAGAAGCCACACCCATACCATTTTCAGTCACGGGACTTTTATTAAGCAATTAAGCATTAATGAATGCATAAATGCTGTTAGTTCGGTGGTGACACAACTGTAGTTAGTAGCTGTAGTAGTGTTTCAAATCATTTTAAATATAAGCGCTTTAATGTGAAATATCTTGTTATCTTTGCTTTGCACGACATCGTGTTTGGTGGGGCTGACTGGGCATTTAGCCCATGCCTAGATCCGCCCCTGCTCAACATTGCGTTCACAGCCAGGAAAACACACGCACGCACGCACGCACGCACGCACGCACGCACACACACACACACACACACACACACACACACACACACACACACACACACACACACACACACACACACACACACACACACACCTGCACAGAGAGAGAGAGAGAGAGAGAGAGAGAGAGAGAGAGAGAGGGGGGGGGCATGAATCAGACACCAACTAGGGTGACCAGATGTCCCTCTTTGCGTGGGACAGTCCCTCATTTTCAAGATTTTTGAAGCGTCCCACAAATTGAGACTCTGTCCCACATTGTGACTGACAGACATCAGTGTTCAAAATGCCCTAATAATTTGTAGTGCCCTAATAGTTGGATTTCATCATTTCTTGCTATGTTTTTTTTTTTTTTTTTTTTTTTTTAATACACATGTGGTACCACTATATTTCCACACTCACTCTTAGAGAGGCCACATCGCATACTGTCGTATCAAAAATAGCTGATCTACGATCTCAAAACGCGTCGCGCTGCGACGCGTTTTGAGATCGTAGATCAGCTATTTTTGATTTTAGATCGGCTGTTTTTGCTGTGTGAAATGGAATCCTGAACGGGACATTTTGTCCCGTTTCCACACTCCACTTGTCCCACACATGCAACACTTCTGTCCCTCAAATGAACAGTTTGGATCTGGTCACCCTAGACACCACTTCTGATGACATCATGTCGTGTGTTCATCAGACTAAACCTTCTCTTGACCTTTGACCCGAAGATCATTAAATCACACACAGAACAGAACGGTAGAGAGCCGAGCATGATGCCAGCTGTAGTTCTGCAGACTAAACAACCTCAGTGGATGGAAGCAGTGTTGCCAACTGCCAAAATCCAAAATGCACTAGTGGCACTTCTAAAATGCACTAGAATGCGCTAGATGCTTGTCTGGAAGGGAATATGACCATTAAATGACCATTAATCTTCTACATTCTCTAGTTGTGTAGACTTGGGGCTAATTCACATGATGAATATTTTAACTCTTGAGAGTGTAAAAATGAAACCAAATGGACCCGTAAGGGTCCATTTGGTTTCATTTTTACGCTCTCAAAGAGTTACATCTGGTTAACCAACTATCCATCATTTAGCCTGGGGACCACTGGTTGAAAACCACTGTCATAGGAGGAGAAATGGTGAAAAATGAGGGTTTTATCTCTGGCGCCTGTCAATCAATTTCCCCCCAACTCACTAGCCAAAAAGCACTAGATTTTCCGCCAGGAGTTTTTCACTAATTTTGGCGCTAGGGGGGTCTGGAAAAAAGCTAAATATAGCGACAAATGCTCCAAGTTGGCAACACTGGATGGAAGTGTTTCTCCTCTGACATTTATACTCACAGTAGCCTAAGAAGTGCTCTCTTTTTAGTAGCATTGACACATTGCTGAGATGCTCATTAGAGGGTATGAAGCTTTACGAGCTTGCGGATCTGTGTTTTTGCTATCTCCCTGTCACAGAGAAGTAGAAGTAGTTCATGTGTATGCTGACATATATACCGTTTGGTTTTTTGACATGGTCCTCTGGAGTGACTGGAACTATAGTGGTCCTCTGGAGTGACTGGAACTATAGTGGTCCTCTGGAGTGACTGGAACTATAGTGGTCCTCTGGAGTGAGTGTGGAACTATAGTGGTCCTCTGGAGTGAGTGTGGAACTATAGCGGTCCTCTGGAGTGAGTGTGGAACTATAGCGGTCCTCTGGAGTGAGTGTGGAACTATAGGGGTCCTCTGGAGTGAGTGTGGAACTATAGCGGTCCTCTGGAGTGAGTGTGGAACTATAGCGGTCCTCTGGAGTGAGTGTGAAACTATAGTGGTACTCTGGAGTGAGTGTGGAACTATAGTGGTCCTCTGGAGTGAGTGTGGAACTATAGTGGTCCTCTGGAGTGAGTGTGGAACTATAGCGGTCCTCTGGAGTGAGTGTGGAACTATAGCGGTCCTCTGGAGTGAGTGTGGAACTATAGCAGTCCTCTGGAGTAAGCATGGAACTACAGTATAGCAGTCCTCTGGAGTGAGCATGGAACTACAGCGGTCCTCTGGAGTGGGCATGGAACTATCACAGACTTCTCAAGTTAGTGTGGAACTATAGTGGTCTCCCTGGAGGAGTGTGGAACTATAGTGGTCCCTCTGGACCAAGTGTAGTGGCCAAAGAGACTAAAAGAGAGCTGAGGCCAGATGACAGATGGAATTAACCATGCCATGATCTAATGGTATTAGTGAGGGCCAATAATATGAAGGATGAAAATGATCCTTTAAGGCTGTCCATTCTGACTCACTCACATAGTTCTCCACATTAGTGGGTTTGACCAATCGATCTGGAACAGCACTTATAACCATTCAATTGGCCGTAGTTACAGTATGTTGGAAGGAAAATGAACATCCTCCTTGTTCAGGGTGCATACAGTAGTATGCCCACTACAGTTTACTGTAATAAATGTTTCATAATAGTCCTTGGGAGCTAAATATTAGATAGGAACCAAATGGACCCTTATGGGTCTGTAACTCTGAGAGTGTACACATGGAACCAAAGTGACCCTAACAGGTCAGTTTAGTTCAGTGTGTGTATACACTCAAATAGTGAAATTACCATTGATTTTCTGATATTCACTGGGGTTCCAGAGATAGAAATGACATTACATGGGGGACTGTAGCCTAATTCGGGTCAAACCTGGGGGGAAATGGTCACTCTACAGAGCCTTTAAATGTTCAGTCTACATAAACTTCTATCTAAAGGCACATAAACTGCTATATAAAGGCACGTAAACTTCTACTTAAGTTACATAAAATGCTATCTAAAATAGTACATACATTAAGGTACATGAAATGATATTTAAGGTACATGAAATGATATCTCCATAAACTACCTACCTACCTATCTAAGATAAACTGCTATCTAATTCTGCAAGAAGTACTATGTAATGTAAATGGGTTTAAATTCACTAAAAGCTGGACATGTGGAGGGCTAGTGCCCCTCGAAATTAAACGGAAAATCTCCATGAATGCAAGGATTCCTTCATGGGGGTGTGTGTAATTCATAAACACAGGGTAAATCTCTCCACAAGCTCAAGCCAAAGGGGGTTTGTTATAGTATACCGTGTCCAGGGGGTAGGGGCTGGGGATTCCACAGCTGTGTGCAATGCCACGCACTGAGAGCTGAGCGTCACCAGACCCCCACCGACCGTGGTGAGTCCATCTCCCACTCACTCATCACGTCATCATCAGCCATTTTTGGTTACAGGACTTTTATTAGGCAATTCAGCATCAATAATAACATCAGTTGTTGTTGAAGTTGCAACAGACACGCAGCATGCATGAAGCTAAAGGTCTGACTCAGAGAGTTTACTGTTTTCAATGATGAAATGCCGTTGGTTTAGTGGCACCACAACTGTAGTTAGTTAGCAGCAGTAGTAGTGTTTCAAATCATTTTAAACATGGACACTTCACCCCCCCCACCCCCCATGCCCATGCCTATATCCGCCCCTGCCGTGTTTGACGGACTGTGGCTAAGCGGTCCTGCTACGACATTGAGCGCATAAAGTGCATCTAACGGAAATAACGCAGCGATCACGGCGGTGCTGCTCTAATAGGAGAGGAATGCGGATGACAATTCAGGTCACAGAGATCAGTGGTCTGCTCAGTGTTCCTCTACTGCAACCCCACTTGAACCCATGGCTCAAATGAGCTCACTTACCGTTGAGCTAGCAGTCTGTCTGCTTGCTTTTTTAAGCTAAAAAAACAGTCATCGGGATCATCAAACTGTGCTTAGTCAGCACATTTGGCCTTTTCCCTTGAGAAGCTAATGTTTGGAATGGATTCAGCATCATGAAAACCCCCTAGTTCAGGGGTTTTCAACCTTTTTGACTCCAGGGACCACCATTCATTCAGCATTTGAGCCACGGACCACCATTTGATTACATTTTCACATCAAAGTTTGGTTTTGTCCGCAATTCCAGGCTGGATTTTGCCAACAAAACAGTGTAAACGTCTTAATTAAGTGGTGCTCATTCAGATGATGAATATTTTAACTCTTGAGAGTGTAAAAATGAAACCAAATGGACCCGCAAGGGTCCATTTGGTTTCATTTTTACACTCTCAAGAGTTACATCTGGTTAACCAACTTTCCATCATTTAGCCTGGGGACCACCTGGAACCTTCTCAAGGACCACTGGTGGTCCCCGGACCACCTGTTGAAAACCCCTGCCCTAGTTAGACATATCACATGCTACATAAAGCTTCTATAGGTTTTTCAAGGTAGGGTCACATACCGTATTATGCCAATTATGAAAATTGCTCAACATATGCATCCAGCAGTGTCTACATGCTGGGGACCCCCACTCATAAAACCTCAGCGTACACAACACGCCTGTGTTCACACTAGAGTTCTCAACGGGCCTGAAAATTGAGGCCTGGCCCGAGCAATTAGCGTAGACTTTAATGTCGGGTCAGGTGGGTCTTGTTGGGTTTGGGTAGGAATTGAGCACTATACACTATACACAAATTGAGCACTATACACAAAGTAAAAGTGAAAATACCAACCAGCACCATCTTCATAATAGATAAATACACAGACAGACAGACAGAACAGAACTATTATTTTCTATCATAATAAAATAATTCAATATATACTGCTTTTTTCATGGAGCCCTAGGCCTGACCAGGTCCTACTGATCTGAATACATCTTTACCATAGGCTTTTGTTGCTATATGCTGGTGATCTGTGTGATGACATAAATACATAATTTTTGTTTCCTTTCACCAGCAGCAGATTGATTGATTGTATCTCTCTCACTGGGTTTATATTAGATGACTACTTGGTGCAAAACAAGTAGCAGCTTCTACTGTGTGAATAATATCCATGTGTACAGAGGACGTCCGTCATTTTGACATGTATTTACAGTTGAGCCATCAGCGTGCTTAACTACTTGAACACATGAAGCATATCCCAATTCTGGGAAACAGCTGATATCCAGATGGGATGTTTTGGGGATTTACTGTGTGCGTGGAGAAGCGATGAGGCCAGGGGCGGATTGGCCATTTGGAGTACAGGGAGTTTTCCCGGTGGCCTGCGCCACCTAGTGGCCTGGACAGTTTTTTTTTTCTTTTTCTTTTTTTTCTAAGTCCAGGGCAGGCCAGGGCGCCAGGCCCAGGCAAACTAGTGTTTCTATCCTTCAAAAAAGAAAAGGTGTCCTACACCAGAGCCTTCAAGTAGGAGAGTTGCCGTATTCCCGTTCACTCCTGTGCGCCAGGGCTGCAGCTCGCGCTGCTGGAGGCAGTGTTGCCAACTGCCAAGATCCAAAATGCACTAGTGGCACTTCCAAAATGTACTAGAATGTTCTAGATGCTAATCTTCTACATTCTCTAGTTGTGTAGACTAAAGCCCGATTCGCACGGGATTAGTATTACCCCAGGACCTCAGGTAATTGGAAATTACCCCCCGACGTCTGTGTTTCACAAGGGCGGATTCGCACTGGATAAGCGATGTCTGTGTTTTACTTGAAATTACGGACATATGTAATAGGGCTGAAGACCTACACACACTACCGTATTTTATAAAGCGCACCTTAATATATGCCGCACCGGCCAAATTTAGCGAAAAAAATCAATTGTGTACACATACAAGACGCACTGGCCTATTAGCCGCGGGTGTTTTAATGCTTAATTACCATATGTAAGGGTTCTTGCACAGATGAGATTGTCGGCAATTCTCAAACAATGCTGTTTGAGAAGCATCCTTTTTATTATTTAAACGACTACAGAACTGCACGTGCTGTATGTAATTAACGCTAGAGCCATAGACCAAGGACGGATCTAGGCATAGACATGGGGGGGGGAATGCCCTCTAGACGCCCTGACTGCCCCACCAAACATGACGGAATGCAAACAATGAAAACTTCAAAGATATTTCGAATCAAATGCTTATAGCGGTAGTTAAACATTGACTAACTACAATTTTGGCACCACTAAACCATCTGCCATTTTCGGCTGCACCCCCGATTGAGAAATATTACATCCAGGCCTGGCCAGTGGCCATAGAGTGTAGCCGGAGATATGCAAATTCCGATCACTTCATGAAACCAAATGAGCGCTTGCGGGTCCATTTGGTTCATGAAAAAGGGTAGCCTAGCGTACATCTGGTTAACCAACTGTCCACCATTTAGCTGGGGACCACCAGGAATCCTCTCAATGTTTAAGACGCTCGACAAGGCGTCTTTATTGCCGCCTCCACGGACCTCTCCTCCTCCTCCTCCTCCTCGCGCGGCCGCGGCGGCTGCTGCTGCTGCTGCTGCTGCCGCCGCCGCCAGCCTTTCTAAACCCGTTCGTGGATGTTTTTTTTTTTTTTTGACACTTTTCCACGCAGTAAGGATCCACTGGCAGACTTGATAAAAAGTTGTTTTCAGCATGTTCCTTGCCTTGATGGTGCGCGCGCTGGTGGCGCCAGCTCCTCGGAACGACAGCGCGCGGACCACCACCGCGCGGACCACCACCACGCGGACCACCACCGCGCGCCGTCGTTCCGAGGAGCTGGCGTCTCCGCCGCAACGGCGTTCCTCGCGTTGGTCCGCCGTCTAACCATTGATTCATTGATCCCAAGGCTACGTGCAGCAGATTTCCTTATTTTTCAACCAGCTCGACTGACTTTAGCTGTAAACATCCATACAGTGGCCGCACCGCTGAATAAGCCGCAGGGTCCAAAGCACAAGAAAAAAGTAGCGGCTTACAGCCGAAAAATACGGTATATAGTTAGTTGCATTACCATATGTTTATTAATATTATATTAAATGTGAAAGTATTTATTATATAAAAGAAGTATTAAAGTATTTATATTCATTATGAAAACAATAAAATAATTCTGATTCTGATGCCGGTGAACGTGATCACATTGCGTCCCAGACCATCGGATGAAGTGGAGTTGCATATCATTTATAATATCAGCGCCTCCCAAAACGCTGTCCAGAATTTCTAATAACATCGATGCTGCATCCATTGTGGTTGTGTGGTTGGAAATGCGCGCGATAGGAAGAGGAAATAGGCTACTAAACAAAACTACGGGGTCCTAAATAGTCCGCTACACCCCAAATCGAAAGGTAATACGAAACACAAAACAAAAAAAAAAATCCATTACACCCCAAATCACCGAGGTGGTCGATTCGCACGGGATAAGTATTACCCCTGGACCTCGGTGTTGGCTGAATTATGGTAGGTAATTTGGCCTGTAATAATTACAGGCCAAATCACAGACATGGTCGATTCGCACGGGATTAAAAACACAGACGTCCTCGGTGATTATTCCATATTACCTGAGGTCCTGGGGTAATACTAATCCCGTGCGAATCGGGCTTTAGTTGGGCTAATTCACATGATGAATATTTTAACTCGCAACTGGTCCATTTGGTTTCATTTTTACACCCTAAGAGTTACATCTGGTTAACCAGATATACCTCAGAGTGTTGCTGTCTGGCAGAGACCTTGTATCTCAAAATTTCTCTTCCATTTTATTTATTTATTAAAAAAAATATCCCACAGTTTATTGTACTGTAGTCCATTTTATCCACTCATTGGCTAGGGAAACCCTGGACTGCAGCGAGTGGAAGGAACGTGGTATTCCAAACCGTACCTTTTCCCTTCCTTCAGCTGCTCCAGCTGGCCAGTTTAGAGTCCAATAGTACATCACCATATTGGTGTTGCACCATATATTAATATTGGTGTGAGCTGGTAAAACCATCTGCATATTCTTGAACCGTGTTATGTAGTTGGGATGAGTTTTATAAATTTGGAAACAGATAGATAGATAGATAGATAGATAGATAGATAGATAGATAGATAGATAGATAGATAGATAGATAGATAGATAGATAGATAGATAGATAGATAGATAGATAGATAGATAGCACTGCATGAGGCAAATGGTGGACACACCAGATACTGACTGGTTCGGAGTCCCATACCCCCAATAAGGCAAAAGAAAATTGCACATTTCAGGGTGTCTTTTTATTGTGGAGAGTCTGAGGTACACCTGTGCACTAATCATGATGTCACATCTGCATCTTAATGTGGCACACCTGTGAGGTGGGATGGATTATCTTAACAAAGCAGAAGTGCTCAATATCACACATTTAGGCAGATTTGTGAACAGTGTTTGAGAGAAATGGTAATATTGCATATCTGGAATGAATTTTAGGTCTTTAAGTCCATCCCCTGAAAAATAGGAGCAAAAACAAAAGTGTTGCGTTTATATTTTTGTTGAGTGTAGATAGATAGACAGACAGACAGACAGACAGACAGACAGACAGACAGACAGACAGACAGACAGACAGACAGACAGACAGACAGACAGACATATGGTCGACAAAATGTCAGTTTCCCTGAAAAATCTGTTTCGGTGTCATCGATGCTCGAAATATTTCATATTACAGAGCAACAGAGTTATCTGTCTTTGGCTGCAGATCCCCCCTCTGAAAATATGGACTCCCCAGGGAGTCCTTCCCGAAGCAAAGATTTGAGATTTAAAAAAGAAAAACATAAATTGTGCACTGATATAATTTCTCTTCAAAGATTTCCCCCCCCCCCCCTCCTGATTTGCACCCCATTTTCACAATAAAAAAATAAAAATAAAATTAATACCAAATCCGCAAACCCATATGACCTCATAGAAGAGCTAAAGTACAGCATAACACCAAAAATAATTCCTATCCTATTCCTAAGATTGTTTTTTTAAGTAAAATAAATCTCAGTACTCCTGGCCGTTTTTTCCTTCTTTTCACCCGAAACTGCAGCCAACACACACTGTTGTGATTTCATCCGGCCTCAGGGGCGGATCTAGGCATGGGCATGGGTGGGGGGGGGCAATGCCCCCCTAAATACCCAGTCTGACCCCCCCAAACACAATGCCATGCAAAACAACCCAAGATATTTCAAATTAAAGTGCTTATATTTAAAATGATTTGAAACACTACTACTGCTACTAACTAACTACAGCGGTGTCACCACTAAACCAACAGCATTTCATCATTGAAAACAGAAAACTCTCTGAGTCAGACCTTTAGCTTTATGCATGCTGCGTGTCTGTTGCAACTTCAACAACAACTGATGTTATTATTGATGCTTTGCTTTACTCGACTAATAAAAGTCCTGTAACTGAAAATGGTATGGGTGCGACTTCACGGGCGATGAAGCCGCCCCCATACCATTTTCTCTTGCCTCTCCAACATGTTCTCTTGCCCCCCCAAATGGGACATGTTACATCCGCCCCTATCTGGCCCTGCAGATTCAGGACAAGGACGAAGCTGAACAAACGCCAGCTTTCCACACAAACAACACATGAACAACCTTCACCCTTATTGTTCAGCATCAAAGCAGCGCTGAACGTAAACAGGATCAGTTATCGCGTGAAGCTTACCGACATCCCTGCGGTCTAACGTGTCTGGGTCCTGGCGCTGTGTTCATTATACTCTTTTCGCACCTGATTTAAGTAGGAATGCCACTCTTTTTTATTCATTTAACATCATTTAACATTTAAATCGGATGACCACGATTTAGAGTGGCATATTCGCCAAGGTGTCAACCCCTATACCCTGTGTCTGATCACTGGTTAGACTGGCGCTATTCAACATAGTGTCAACCCCTTACCCCTGTGTCTGATCACTGTTTTTGATAGCTTGGCCCTTTATTCAGCATTTGAGCCACAGACCACCATTTGAGGACATTTTAGCCCAACAGGCCCCAAAACTAAAGGTTTCTTTTTCTTTTGTCTACAATATGGATTTGGGAAACAAAACAGTCAAAACATACCGATCAAAATGACCATTAATCTTCTACATTCTCTAGTTGGGCTAGACTTGGGCTAAGTCAGAGGAAAAATATTTTAACTCTAGAGAGTGTAAAATGAAATCCAATGGACCCGCAAGGGTCCATTGGATTTCATTTTTACGCTCTCTAGAGTTACATCTGGTGAAGCAACTATTCATCTGGTTAACCAACTTAGCTGGGGACCACCTGGAACCATCTCAAGGACCACTGGTGGTTCCCGGACCAATGGTTGAAAAACCCTGCTCCAGAAAATGGGGGTGGCCAATCTGTACACAGTATGCAAACATATTTGAATCCTGTTTGCTGATTGGCCACCCCAGTTGTCTGGAACAAGGAAAATAGGAGGAAGGGTAATCAACGTCATTTTCTCTACCTAGCCAATGGAATCGTCAGATTCATCACGCTGGGTGCAACTTGAAACCGCGGGGAATACATTGAAGTCAATGGAGGGTGGAGTGGAAAATTATTTCTGAACGATTGTAAGTTAAACACTTCTGGAAAATAGCAGAATACACATAAGACATTGTGGTCTGTTGTGTTGCTTTTCGATGTGTACACTAGCTATCCAAAGAGCAGAAAGTATGCTCCTGATCGTTCTGAACGTGACGTCACTGTCTGCGAGACTGCAGCTGGGTGCTATTGCAATGAGGGACAGCTCTCGCGATGAGAGGCTAGGCAGCCCAGGCAGACTCATTTTGTGCTCTTTAGATAGCTTAATAGAATGAAATAGTTTGCAATTCGAAAAACACCCACTCAGACAACAATCTGTGACCTGTTTTCTTTTATATTCCTGAACCGATTATATGACAATGGTCGCAGTCGTTCATAAATCATGTTTGTTTGCAAGAAATCCGGCATGCTGCCATCCACTGCCATGCATTTGTCCTGCCACCCGAGGTGTCATGGCGCAGCTGCGGCAGACTTGGTTACTCTTCCTTCTATATTAAAACTTCCTTGGCCTGGAATAGGAAATGGGTGTACCATTGAGCTATTCCAGACTGCAGGGCCCTTTATAAAGGCAGGGTTTCTGCTTTTGCAGCTTATGGAGTGTTAAATACTTAATTTTACTGATTTATTTTTTTGGTCTTGAAGGTTTTGCAATAATTGGCACGTTTGTGAATCCCTTGTGAATCTGATAGGTGTGTAATTTCTACCGGGGAAATTCCACTACAAGTTGCCTGCCATATTTTTTAGCAAGACCATGAAGTTCTCCCCCGATAATAATCATGACGTGCAAAAAATACTGAACCTTTGAATGTGAATGTGAGCTGGCGTTAGTTTTTGGCGCTCTGTAGTGACGGCATAAAAGTGGAATGTGGGTTTGAAATGTATTTTATGAATCGTTTTTTAAAAGGAGCGCTCAGTGATTTGGGTGCATTGGAGAAAAAAAAATGGTCTGCAACCGGTAACAACAAATGCACTTGCACATGCTCTACAGTGGAGCTAGCGCGTCACATGCAACTGGCCAACTGCATGTGCTCCAAGTCCCGCCCCAGGTCGATGCTGATTGGACGAATTACACCATTCTGAACTGAAAAGTAGTTCAAATATTGTGCCACATTTTCACATTTTCAAAAACATCAGGTCTCCAAGACCATAGCGTGCCACGTCTTGGAGACCTGATATTTTTCGATAATAACTAAAGCAATGCTAATGATGCGAACTAATACTAATAGTGCTGAGTAAAGTTAATGCTGAGTATTGTCAATAATGCAAAGTATTGGTTATAATGCTATTGTTAATAATGCTGCTAATTGATGCTAATAATGCTAAGTAAGTATTGCTGATAATGCTAAGTATAGCTAAGTAAGGCTAATAATAATGCTAAGTAATGCTAATAAATAATGCTATAATAATTCTAGTCATGCTAATAACGCTTAGAACACCAAAAGGCGTTCCCGCCCAGATTAAAGGGGAACTCCACCCATTTTCAACATTCTAATATGCCATTAGTATACCCTAGAGGTGCTGGGTGGACATGATAAAAAAAAGTTCCCCCCATTCTGTGTTCCCAAGAAATGGAGGTCTGAAAAAAAAAAAAAAAACACCAATATGGTGAAACATATTGATGACATCATCAAGATGTATTTTCACCATGTTAATGGATTTCTTTAGACGCTTCTTTTTTTTTAAAGCGTACAAATGGAACCAAATGAACCCGTTAGGGTTCATTTGGTTGCATTTGTACACACTCATTTTCAAAAAAAAAAAAAAAAGAAAATGGGTGGAATTCCCCTTTAAGCTCACCTCTCTCATCCTGATTGGATTATGGTTTTGACACCCAAAATGCCTTAACTGCAACTATAGGGTTTACTTTTCACCCCAGGGATCCACTAAGGGGCGACAGGGAGGAACTATAGGAGGGAAGATTATCACAAAAACAGTGATATTTCAATTGAAGAAACATTTACCCATTTTAGCCCCACAGATCCCAAAACTAATATAAAGGTTTATTTTGCTTTTGTCCACAATATGGATTTGGGAAACAAAACAGTCAAACATAGAGATCAAAATGACCATTAATCTTCAACGTTTGATAGTTGTGTAGACTTGGGCTAAGTCAGAGGAATGAATAATGAATATTTTAACTCTTGAGAGCGTAAAAATGAAATCAAATGGACCCGCAAGGGTCCATTTGATTTCATTTTTACGCTCTCTAGAGTTACATCCGGTTAAGCAACTTTTCATCTGGTTAACCAACTTAGCTGGGGACCACCTGGAACCATCTCAAGGACCACTAACTGAAGAAAGCTCCAGAAATGAACTCTAACGGGTCCTTTTGGTTCCAACTGTATAATCAAAAAACGAAAAATCAGTAAAAGGATCCCTGACTAATAACATCAACCTGACATTATACTTTCCCTATATAATCAAAAATAAACAGATATAAACACCAATGGCATCTTATTTCTTTCATAAATAGAGAATATTTCACTCAACAGGAACTGCTCCTCCCTGGCGCAGGATGATGATGTCACGTGTGATCTAGCTGAGCTCTATGGAATACGTGGATGAACATGCTCATGTGACATCATCCTGCGACCGGAGCACCTCCTATTGAGTGAAAGATTCTCTATTTATGAAAGAAATAAAGTAAAAAAAAAGTATATATTTTTTTTTTTACAAAAAAGTATATAAGAAAGTATAAATAAAGTATTGAAGGTGTTTTTATCTGCATGTTTTAGTTCTAGAAGGCAAGTAGTGCAGTGTTTTAAGGCATATTTGTCTTATTAACGAGGGATTCTTTTAACATAGTGAAACACAACTTGATGTCATCAAGTTATGTGTCACCATGTTAATACTCTGCTTCCCACACGTGCACAAAACACACACGCACGCACGCGCACACGCACACGCACACACACACACACACACACACACACACACACACACACACACACACACACACACACACACACACACACACAGACTAATGGGGTGGGTGAGGCGCTGTGCAGAATGAAGGTCATTTCCTGTGGTGCATCATCAATACATAATAAGCCAGTCGGTCCAGGGGCGGATCTATAGGCATGGGTTGGCTAAATGCCCTGACTGCCCTACCAAACATGATGGCATGCAAAACAACTCACAACATTTCAAATTAAAGCGCTTATATTGAAAATGATTTGAAACACTACTACTCCTACTACTTAACTACAGCTGTGTCACCACTAAACCAACAGCATTTCATCATTGAAAACAGAAAACTCTCTGAGTCAGACCTTTATCTTCATGCATGCTGCGTGTCTATTGCAACTTCAACAACAACTGATGTTATTATTGATGCGTTACTTGTCTAATATAAATCCCTTACCGAAAATGGTATGGGTTGTGTCGCTTCGCGCCACGGGCGATGAAGTCGCCCTCATGCCATTTTCTCCTACCCCCTTTACTTGCCTAATAAAAGTCCTGTAAAAGAAAATGGTACGGGTGTGGCTTCATCATGCTGCCCCCATACCATTTTCTCCTGCCCCCCAACCCCCCAATGGGAAATGTTACATCCGCCCCTGAGTGTGTCAGAACACACTGATGCTGCATCCGCACACTTCAACTGTCCATTTAGAACTCTTGTGTGCACTCTAGTCTGCAGATCCGACCAAATGGACCCTGACACAATTTCCATCTTGCACCGTCATCATTGCTGCAGAAATGCGTTGATTTTGTTTTTGACTTTTTTTTAATACATTAAAGGTAGGGGAAGTGATTTCACTTTTGTCAGATATCACCCCCAAAAATGATTTTTTTCTGTTAAAATTCTCTATTATAAGGTGTGCAGACCATATATGGAGTTTCCCCCTCCCCCACGTTAGCAGAGGAGCTAATAAAAGTTCCCCAGGTGGAGGGTGAATTCTCCTCCAATCAGGATGGAGCAGCAGGTTCACATAGTGTAGCTACTCTTGGGCGCCCCTAGTGCACCAGGCTGGTACTACACAATGAATTTCAAATCACTTACCCTACCTTTAATACTTTGGTTTCACTTCATGAACCCCTCAATGCCGGTGATGTTTTAAAAAAACTTACTCAGTGCAATGATTGAGAGCTTGTAGCTCTTTGTCTAATAACAATAAAATATCATCCTGCGGGCCTGATGTGGCCCGCGGGCCTTGAGTTTGACATATGTGCCCTAAGCTGTGCTGATATAGCCCCCCCCCCCCCATGCATGGGGGGGGGGGGGGGCAATGTCCCCCTAAATGCCCAGACTGCCCCACCAAACATAATGGCATGCAAAACGACACAAAATTACAAAGATATATCCAGTTTAAGTGCTTATAATTAAAGTGATTTGACACACTGCTACTGCTACCAACTAACTCCAGTGACCAACTGCACCACTAAAACAAAACACCATTTCATCATTGACAAGTAACTCTCTGAGTCAGACCTTTAGCCTTATGCATGCTGCGTGTCTGTTGCAACTTCAACAACAACTGATGTTATTATTGATGCTTTACTTGACTAATATAGGTCCCTTAGCGAAAATGGTATGGGTCGTGTCGCTTCGCGCCACAGGCGACGATGATGTAGTCGCCCTCATACCATTTTCTCCTGCCCCTTCCCAGTTGGGAAATGTTGCATCTGCCCCTGATACAGTATAGCACATATGTCAAACTCAAGGCCCGGGGGCCAAATCAGGCCTGTGAATGAATTATCTTTGGCCCACGGGGTGATATTGAATTAGTATTAGAACTGGCCCTCTGGTATATTGCACACTAGGCCTGACCCCAACTAGTCGACTAGTCGACTAGTCAGTCGGTAGGGGGCGCTGTCGACTGACAACCTCCCAGTCGAATGTCTGTTTTTTTTTTTTTTTTTTTTTTTCACTCGTTTTTTTTTTTTTTTTTTTTTTTTTTGTACTCGTTTTTTTTTTTTTAATCATTCCACTCTCGGGGTTGGGGTGGTTAATGTCTAACATAAACAAATGAACAGAGAGAGCCTATTGTTGAAGTGCTGTCAGATTTAACTGTCAGTAAAAAGTCCGACCGTGCACTTGATCTCACAAACGCCCAGTGAGAACAGCAGAGGACAAGCCAATGATAACCCAGACGGAGCGGATATGAATGCATCGCTGTCCGGCTGTATTCTTTGTCATTTCTTGTTCAAAACGTTATAACGTTACTGTTTATAGGGAAGAGAATTGCTTATTTGCTTATTTTACTATCGCTGTACCGAGGACATGTCTGTGCTGTGCGAGTCTGTGCTGCTGCTGCTGCTGCTGCGGCGGGCGGCGGCGTCCTCCTCCTCCCCGCAGTCTGTCTCAAAGAACGCGGCTATGATCGCTTTTCTTATTTTTTGGAACCACGGCACAAACACCTAAAGTTCACCACCAACGTGATGAGAGGAGCCGTTTGTGAACATGTCACTGCTTTCTTGTCAAATCTCGAGCTCCGGTGTGCGCGCTCTCTCTTGTTGTCGGCTTACGTTACTGTTTTCAGGTCCGGGTATAAAATTTCACAATAGGGGGGGCAGGCGAAAAGTTTTAAGCGTAGATTCCGGAGATTTAGGGCGTTTAGGGGGGCATTCCCCCCCTGTGCACAGCCTTTTATCCGGCTCTGCAAATGCTTCCCAAAAAAAAGGAAATAAGAAAGAAAGAAAGAAGGCGATCCACAGACGCTCTTTCCCCTCCCTCAACCCTCGTGGATTACGGTATATATGGATTATATCTTTGATAAAATACTGCAAAAGGTACACAGTGACAGTAGCCTAAGTTAACATCGATTCTCTGCACACGGCTGCGTTGTGAGCCGTATGGCAACATTTTGCGTTGGGTCCCGCGGGCGCCGCGGGGTAAAGAAATAATAATAATAATATTAATATTAATGTTAATTTTGCCCGCGGGGGGGGGGCTCATTCGACTGGCAGTCGACTAACGGCACATTTATTCATATTAATTTCGACTATAGAAATCCTTAGTCGGGGACAGGCCTATTGCACACACGGAACTAATTGTTTTACTTCCTCAACTCAGTCTCATTTACTTTCTCAATTAACTATGAAAGCAGCACTAGGTGAGTATCATAGAAGAAAAAAAATCCTGAAAAATAGCAGGCGTTCGCGTCTCATAGCACGCCACTCTGTGGCGCGCGCTATGAGACGTGAACGCCTGCTATTTTTCAAAAAAACTTAAAACGTTTTTTTAATGCAGGCAGTTTCATCTTTACAGTTATCTTGCTATTAAGAGACATTGATTTTTGAAGGGAAATTACTTTTTGCTGTTTGACAGGGACGTCATCGTAAACCGGTGTTGAAACACAGACCGGTATCTCCGGCCCTCGGCTTGTACCAATTTTTCCATTTTGGCCCACTCTGTATTTGAGTTTGACACCCCTGCAGTATAGGCACTCAAAATGAGGAAACAAAAGTCTCAATTCGCCTGTAGTCAATAATATCCCCCCAGGGGTCCCATGGCCTCCCCCCGGTTGCAGACCCCTGCATGGCCTGCCCTTTAGACTAATTATCCAGCTGTCATTTTGTCCCAGTCTGGATCCACTGACCTGGTTTTCAGCAAGGCTGATCGTAATTAGTAATTAGTCCTATATATCGCTATTGATCAGAACACCCTGCCTGTCTGCGACGCACGCATGCATGCAAGCACCTCTCTGTCTGTCAGTGTTGCAGTCATGCCTTTTATTAGTGCATGTCATTGTGTGGGACTCGATTAAATTTTTTGATCTAATTCATTTGAAGCCTTGTAATTAATTAATCTAAATTAATCGCATACCAATATTTGACCCAAGCATTTTTTTTTATTAAAACAGGCTTGTGTAGCATGTGAGATTTTTTTCTAAATCAAAATTGTGTCGACACTGCAAGTTGGTTAACCAGATCAAAATTTGGTTAACTAGATCAAAAGTTGGTTAACCAGATGTAACTCTTTGAGAGCGTAAACATGAAACCAAATGGACCCTTGCGGGTCCATTTGGTTTCATGTTTACACTCTCAAGAGTTAAAATATTCATCATGTGAATTATCCCAAGTCTACACAACTAGAGAATGTAGAAGATTAATGGTCATTTTGATCTGTATGTTGGACTGTGACTTTGTTTCTGAAATCCAGCCTGGAATTGTGGACAAAAGCAAAAGAAATCCTTAGTTTTGGGGTTTGCGTGGCGATTAAAATGAGTTAATTTTGTTAATCGCATTACTGTTTCTGTGATTAATTAATCTCAATTAATCAGTTAAAGTCCCAGCCCTAGTATTTAAGTGAACGTTTCATGAAGATTATTGTAAACCATGTTTTTTCTGTTCTATGAAACCTATGGAACATGAAAAAAGCGGTTTACATTTTTTTAAATTTTGCCCAGAAAATATTTACCCATAACATCCTCTATAATGTAATAATTAAAAATATAATCATACTTTAAAGATGAAGTGCCATGAATTTTTTCTACCCTAAACATGATCATCACAGGTATTAATATTATATGAAAAGTAAGATTTTTTTCCCAAAAAGTGTATAGTGTTTGTTAAACTGTCATTTTTATGATTCCAGCCTACCAGTTCATTAAGTATGCCTGGTTTGCCTGGTGGGTGGTGATGGGTGGAGATCCACCTGAACTGAAGCCACACCCACAGCTTTAGTTGTATGATAAAGGGGGAGGGGTTAGGGGAGGGGCTGAACATGTGATGTCACTATATTGAAGTTTTTTTCATTGGCACGTTTGACTGGAAAGGTTCAGCCCCCAGGAAGAAACCCTATATACAAAGGGAAGACATCATTGCACATAAAAACACACCAAGGGGTCTATTTACATACTGTCACCTCTTAAACATGTACAAAATTGGAAAAAATACAAAAATAACGGCACACCCTCTTTAAGAAGCACATGTGGCCTGTCAAACTAGAGGTTTTCCATGCTTCTGAATTCATCCCAAGCATTAATTTTGCACAAAAAAACATTCCTTGGCCTAAAAACGGCCATAGGAACTTGCCTAAATGTGCTGACCTCATCACGATTTCCATGATTTCTATGGCTGATTTTATCCCAAGGAGTGCTATGGGGCAAAACTAATGCTTGGGATGGATTCAGAAGCATGAAAACCCCCTAGTTTGACATGTCACATGTGCTTCTTAAAGAATTATTCTATTTTTTAATTATTACATTATATGGCATGTTATTAAATGTTATGAAATGTTACATCCGCCCCTGGCAGTCCCTGGATGGAAACCGCAAGGTTGCCGGCTTGAACCCGAGCTCCCCCAGAGTTGGTGTCAGTGTGTCGACACCAACATGTGCCTCACATGTGAATGTGATGCACAATCTACTGTATGTAAAGCGCCTTGGATAAAGGTGCTACATAAATGAACCATTTACCATTTACCATCATCACAGGGCTTGACACTAACACTAGTCGCTTGCCCGGGGCAAGTAAAAAAAATGGTGGGGCAAGTGAAGGCTGCAACTTAGTGCACTATAACACAACACAAGATAAATTTGTCTTGAAGGCAGTCATTGCACTCTGCCTCTGTGTCTTTCCCTGCTTTCTTGCTATCTCTACCTATCTCTCTCCCAGGTCCATTTGGTTCCAAACTATCATTTTGCTGGGGTCAGGGACCACTGGGTCTGTGACCACTATGGGCTAATTAAGATGATGAATTTTAACTCTTGAGAGTGTAAAAATGAAACCAAATGGACGCGCAAGGGTCCATTTGGTTTCATTTTTACGTTCTCAAGAAGTAAACTTAAATGCAAAAGGAAGTAAACTTAAATGCAAAATTTACAATATATGTTTTGGGGGGCAAGTGACCATGACCTGAGGGCAAGTAGAACCTGATTTGCACTTGCCCGATGGGCAAGTGCCTCGGAGACCTTAGTGTCAAACCCTGAGTCATCACCTAAACCAGCCAATCGGAATACTTGGAGCGACAACCGACGACCACAAACATAACGGTTAACCACTGCTCAAGTTATAGGTAATAATAAAGACACAATATAACTAAGGAAAATGAATGCAAACTGAGGGTTAAAACACTTGCAGTAACGTACGCTATCATGATTGTTTAGGACTTTTGAGGTTATTTTACTGACACAAACCAATAAAGGACCATTTCACCACTTTTAACATATCTTCATATAACAGATCCTTACTCATGTACAAGTACCGCCGTATGTTTGTTGTTCTACTCAGTCTGTGTCTCACAGGAGGGCTGTGGGCAATCCAGAAACCCGTCTCCCAGTGACATCATCGATGGGGGATCCAAACTTATAGAAACTGCAGACTTTCCTATTCCTGAACATTTGCATAGTTTGCAAAATGGAAGCCAACTTTCTCCTGATAATACAAATCTAAATATGTTTTCAAAAGGATATTTTTTGAAAGTAGATCAGCACTCGGCAGAGTGCAAACTAGCGCGTTGCGCACAAGTAGGCCATGGCCATGGATTGAGCTAATACTCATGACTTTAGCTATGAAGGTGTTTTACTTAGGTCACCATGACATCATCACGTAAACCTGCCAATCGGAGTACCCAGAGGGACGACCGAGCTCCGAGCATCGAACACCGACCGCAGAGTACCCAGAGGGACGACCGAGCTCCGAGCATCGAACACCGACCGCAGAGTACCCAGAGGGACGACCGAGCTCCGAGCATCGAACACCGACCGCAGAGTACCCAGAGGGACGACCGAGCTCCGAGCATCGAACACCGACCGCAGAGTACCCAGAGGGACGACCGAGCTCCGAGCATCGAACACCGACCGCGCACTGATCGCTTAACTTGCAACGCTCTATTCACATAAGTAAAAATCTGCTGATGGATGATGCACATGGAAGACAGGTTTCATAACTGCCCACAGCCCTCCTGTGAGACACAGACAAATAGTGGTATTATATCATGTACATTAGTGAAGTACATCTATGAAGACAGGTTTCATAACTGTCCACAGCCCTCCTGTGAGACACAGACAAATAGTGGTATTATATCATGTACATTAGTGAAGTACATCTATGAAGATAGGCCATTAATACCAGTGACATGAGCCCCACAGGCCTGTTGGATAATCCACCCCTGAGTTCAAAGGAAACCAATACTCTCTTTGCTTATTTGCTCATGTTTTAAGTGTATTTGATTACGTGTGCTTTTCCTTTTTGGTGAATCATGTTTAAATCAGAGGTTTGTAAAAATCAGAGGTTTGCAAAAGTCAAGGAGCAACAATTCAATATTAGGGCTGATTAATTGAGATTAATTAATTACAGAAACAATAATGCAATTGAAAAAATGGACTCATATTAATCGTGCATAGGTTTTGCTCCACAGAAACTTTTTACTGGACGAGTTTCAGGAGTACTGATCATAGTGGTGCACATGGTGGGAGAAAGAGCCAATCAGAATGCTTTGCTTGGCCCAGTGGCTGATGGGAAATTTTGAATTGAAAACTCACCCAGTGATACAGCCATATACCTTCTGTTTTAAATGACTAAATGCTTATATTGATGTGCGAAAAAATTAAATAGATTAATTTTTAATAGAGCCCCAGCCCTATTCAATATATATTTGGCCTCCACATCCACCTATCCACGTCAACTATGCCTGTACCTTCTCGTAATGTCTGGCAAGGACTTATTGAATTGTAAGCATAAAATCCACGCTCTTTGACATAGGCCTAGTTATAGGAAAGGTCTTGAGACATTTAAGTTAATTTCATTTGTTTTGTTTTGTTTTTTTTTTTTTTTTTAAATAGCCAGTTCAATGTCTTCGATCATCTCCAGGACATAATTCATCGTGAGAAGCAGCACGCAGTACTGTTCTGTTTGTATGCAAATAAATTACAAAAATGTATATAAATCGCAGCCCATGAATCATAAAATCCAACGGCCAACGGAGATAGGCTTCTTATTATTGAATCATTCAAGAACACAAGAGTTTATTCAATCCGGGTCTATGTACTGTACCTACTGTATCTATGTGTCCATTAGCTCTAATACAATCAACTCATTGTAGTGCATTTTAGACGTGTTACAGAAAGCATGTAACGTGAAGAAGTGTGGTTTGGCAAATTAAGGGCAAATGTAGGCTTTGCGTGACAAGTGTCGCACCACAAGTTCTCATGAGGGTTTTCGAGCATTCATAGTGACAGCCTTTTCTGCACCGTCTCCATAATATATAAGTAGCCTGAGCTGACTTCACGACACGGTTGACAAAATGCCCTACAATGTGGAGAATAAGGATGATTTGGATATGGCAGAGGATGCCTTTTCTGGGCCCGTGACTCGATATGTACCGTCGGTGTAATAAGCAAATGTTCCGGTCCGGCCACTGGAATCAAACCGGGAGCTTGATGTACCGGTAAAGGCATTACAAGGGCCACAGAACCACTCAGCTATCAGGTTGTTTCCCGAGTCAAGGGGAAATGGTCAGAATAGTCAACTCAACAACTTAATCGCTAGTTGATGCTTACAAGCTTACAATGTGCTGCACTACAGTGCTGCACTATTGTGAGCTTATAAGATCTTAAATTTTCACGAATCCTGTGAAAACGATTCTTTGAGACGCATTTATGTCACTCCGACATTACAGTCGTCCGACACACATGTCGTACAAAACACAAAATGCACCTTAGGCTCAACGTTGGTATTGTGCAGTAGTAGATCACGCATGCTTGTTTACATGGTTGTGCATGTGAGCGTGCATGCGTATAGATCGTGTCTGGATGGAGACTGCCTGCCCTGCCGGCCTTCCGTCAGCTCTCCTGTCCCTCCTTCCGTCTCTACCTGAGTGTGACGGTGCACAGCGTGTGATAGAATCCGTCCACCCCCGTCTGGCCCGTGGCGCACAGGTGCAACGTGTTGACGGGCAGGCGGCCCAGGTTCAGACCCTTCCCCACCTTCAGGTCCCCGACGCCCTCGAAGACGCGCTCGGCGCCCTGCTCCTCCACCTTGGCCAGCGTCAGGTGGTAGCGGGGGTTGAAGGAGTCCCGGTGGAGCCAGCCCTCCTTCCTGAAGGCCTCCTGGAGGCCGGCGTTGAGCTGCTGCAGCTGGTGCTGCGGCTGCGGGCTGAGGTACAGCACCTTGCCGTAGAAGTGCTTGGGCTTGACGGGCAGCGTGACGGCCACGGGCGGGTTGCGGTCCAGCTCGGCGAAGCGGCGGAGGAGGGCGGCGGCCGCCGCCACCTTGGCCGGGCCGGGCAGCACCAGGAGGCACAGCGTGATGTGGAGCTTGGCCACGGGACGCCACAGCTCCGACGAGGACGGCAGCAGCGCCGTCAGCTCCTCGCGGAACTTCTGGAAGGCCGACAGGATGGACGGCGTGTCGGCACGGAAGCCGATGAAGTGCGTGGGCTTGCGCTTGGCGGGCCGGCTGCCCCGACGCCCGGCCTGGCCCTTCTGCTGGGGCATTTGCCGCTCGGACTCTGCTCTTCTTCAGTCTTGTCCTCGCAGCTTTCATCATGCCGTTCTTCCAGAGTCTCTTCCACACCGTTGCTCTCTCCCGTCTCTCTTCCTCTTTGGGACAGAGACAGTCTGTCTGTCAGAGTCTCGATTCCTTTGGCTGTCTCCTCTTCCTCCTCCACAGGAAAGCTGGTCGTTCTGTAGGGGCAGTGGGGTCAGCAGGGTGAATGTTCTGCTGTCCCTCTTCTGGTGTGGTGGCTCCATCGCAGGCACAATGGTCCCCATCTCTCTGCTCAGCTCGAGCCTCCACCTCCTCCTCCCCTCCAAAGGGTGGCGCCAGAGGCTGCCCGGTGGAGCCGAACACCCTGTCTGTGCGGCTGTTGCGGTCCCAGACGCGGCGGCCCCTGTATATGAAGTACTGGATGCGGTGCTGCGGCAGGGCCAGCTCCGTGGCGTTGTCCCAGTCGCAGGGGTTGGCGTCCCAGTTGAACTCGGTGAAGGGGCGCTCCAGCACGCCCAGGAAGCGGTCCACGTAGCCCACCACGAACTCGGCGCCCTGCTCCGACGCAGGGTCCCACAGGATCCGGTGGATCACCTCCCCTGCCGTGCGCATGCGGGGCTTTTTGTTTGACTCCGGGCTCTCTTTTGGCTTCGCCGCGGCGCTGTGATCTTTGCTTTTCCTCTTCTTGTGCTTCCCCTCGTGTTCTCCATTCTTCGGGCCTTCTTCTTGGTTGAGCGAAACAACTCCGGCATCATCTGATACGGGGTTACTGTGAGATAGTCGACATCTGTGGCCGAAACGGCACTTCCCCTTCAGGAAGAACTTGCACACGCCGACCCCGTCTTCTAGCGGTTCTGCAGACTCCAAAGAATCCTCTAACTGTGGGCTGGTCTGGGAGCTGTCATCTCCGGTCTTCTGTTGTCTCCAACGCACCCCGTCATTCCGCCCGTGTCTGTACCCCGTCATTCCTCCCGTCATTCCGTCCCGTGTGTGATGTAATGATGTCTGTCCGCCATCATGTCCGTGCATAGGATGATGTCATGATCATGATGTCATAAATCTCATCATGATGACGTCATAAATCTCATACGCTCACAGTAAACACGTTCAAACCTGAGCCGGACGGTGGAGACCTGTGCCCCGTAGGGGCACAACTCTAGTTCTGGTGCTGGATCCAAAGCTGCTGTACCGCTGCTGCACAACACGTCTTCTGTAGACATTCTGACTCAATGTGGGTAGTGCTGTCCACGTCGCGCAACCTGAAGAAGCAGCAGTGTGTGTTAGTTAATTTCATTTGACCAGATACTATGCTGGAAGCTAGCCGTTTGGTCATGAATAGCACCAAAGACAAAGTGCAAATTTGCTTCATTAAGGCGTGGCATGGCAACAGTTTGTGTCGCATGTGATTTCACACCAGAAGATATACTGTAAGACGCACCGTGTCGACTCTAGACGTCGACAGAGTGTGTGAGGCAGAACAAGACAGAGAGACGGGGAGATGTTTTCTTGGACAGTTTCCAAAGCAGGAGGACCAAAGCGATATCGTCATGCTTCTGTACCAGTGGGGAACAAACTCTATTCCTTTGGAGGAGACTATGATGAATCCTACAACGACACGATGAAACAAATGGATGTCCATGTGTTCAACACAGTGTCCCTATGCTGGAAGAAGTTGCCTCCAGAAGAACCTGGAAGAGGAAAACGCCACCTACAGGTTCCTTCCATGTGCCGTGGACACACAGCTGTGTTAATAGCAGATACAGTTTACATCTGGGGAGGCTATCCATATTGCAGTGTCCTTTATGCTTTTAATGTTGATGACCACAGATGGTTCAAACCCAGGGTTTCTGGAACAGTTCCAGGAGAGAGGTACAACCACTCAGCCTGTGTGTTGAAGAAGGTCATGTTCATCCATGGAGGATACAGCAAGCTGACTGGATACACTAATGACATATACAAGTTGAACACCAGCACAATGATCTGGTCTTTAATCAACGCTAGAGGAACTCCACCTGTTTCATCACGTCACTCTGCCACCATCATCAGGAAAAAGATGTTTCTATTTGGGGGTTATGAGGACTACCTGGGGAGAGACAGGGTACACAACAGCATCAGAGTGTTTGACACAGAAACAAACAGCTGGATGGACACACCTCCTGCACAGCTTCTTCCAGAAGGACGATACGGTCATTCAGCATTTACCTACAATAGAGAGCTGTACATATTTGGTGGTTACAGCGGTACCCAGAGCTTAAATGATATGTGGAAAATGAGTCCAGAGACCTTCTCCTGGAAGAAGGTTGAGCTCAAGGGTAAAGGACCAGGTCCAATGTATGGTATGTGCTGTTGCATTGTGGGAGGACATATCATCATTTTCGGAGGAAGGAAAGGAGATCGCACTACCTCTGATGAGCTGTTCATATTAGACATGAGTCCTAGTCTTAAGACTTTATGTAAACTAGCAGTTATTCAGCATGCTCTGGACCAATCAGAACTCCCACACGACATCAGGTGGGAATTGGCAGCCATGACCAAAAAATAACATTGTGACTTCCACACTGGTGATTTTATAGCAAACATCGATATCAACAAGGCTCACATCGAGTTGTGGCCATGAGCTTTTAGCTCTGCTATTTGTCTGTGTGTGTGTGTGTGTGTGTGTGTGTGTGTGTGTGTGTGTGTGTGTGTGTGTGTGTGTGTGTGTGTGTGGACGGCTAATCTCTGGCGCCGTTCTTAATTTTCTAATATTACTCTTTGAAATTGTATCCAAACTTCACACAGATCGATACACGTGATCTCTATAGTTGTGTAATCACTCCTCGAAAAGTTGGCAAATAACACAATCCCGTTGGAGACAGGATCATGTATACATCGATTTGCATAGCACGAGTCGACTCATCAGCCCAAGTGGAAATGTTTTGTTGTTGTTTTTTTTTAATTCCTCCTTGGAAAAGGAGGAAGGGAAGAAAATTAAACATTTACCATTGTTTTCCCGTATATTCCTGCTACTATGTGTGCAACATGTGTACAGAATTCAACTGTAATATTTTTCGCATTACGAGACACATGATTCTCCAGTCATTCAGTGTCATTCGTGTATTTGCTGATTGGCTCCGAAAAGAAAAGCTTTAGGATATTATGGACTTGTCAAGGAGGAGCAGGAGGAGAAGGATTACCTGTAAATGCATACATGTTGTAAAGGTGAAATCAAGTATTCTCATGATGTGCATTAAACTAGTATGTCTTCTGTTGCGTTCTGATGCGTGGGCTGCCGTGTATTGTAAATGTTATGTGTTTTTATGGCTGGCCCGGGTCTTTGTGCTGCTCTGCATGCCAATATTTTTGTTTTCTCATTAAGCACCTTGCCATAGATGCGTTGCGTATGTCTTAACTCGTATAATATACGAGTTAAGACATACGCAACGCATCTATGGCAAGGTCAGTGTGCCCAAATACCTCATATTATGAGGTATTTGGGCACACTGACGCCCTGACACGAGTCAACTTGGAAAAATCTCAGGTCGTTAATGCCCTAGCCCACAAGGTCACTTTTTCTAGTTATTGATTGTGAGAAAAATAATAATAAAATAATCTGCATCAGTTAGTTTACAAAATCTACACAATTACAGAATGTATGAAGAATTGTTATTTCGATTAATGTTTGCCTGACTGTATATTTCTCCTAATGGTACCAACATCCATTCGGCCATCAATAAAGGACCATTTCACCACTTTTAAATGCATCTTCATATAACAGATCCTCGCCAATGTACAAGTACCACTGTTTTCTTTTTTGTTTTTGTTCTACTCAGTCTTTGTCTCACAGGAGGGCTGTGGGCAGTCTAGAAACCCGTCTCCCAGTGACATCATCAATGAGGAATCCAAGCTTAAAGAAACTGCATACTTTTCTATTCCTGAACATTTGCATAGTTTGCAAAAATGGAAGCCAACTTTCTCCTGATAATACAAATCTAAATATGTTTTCAAATTAGATCAAAATATGTTTTAAAAGTAGATCAGCACTGGGTAGAGTGCAAACTAGCGTGTTGCGCACAAGTAGGCCATGGCCATGGAGCGAGCTAATACTCATGACTTTAGCTATAAAGGTGTTTTACTTAGGTCACCATGACATCATCACGTAAACCTGCCAATCAGAGTACCCAGAGGGACGACCGAGCTCCGAGCATCGAACACCGACCGCGCACCGATCGCTTAACTTGCAACGCTCTGCTCACATAAGTAAAAATCAGCTGATCGATGATGAACATGGAAGACAGGTTTCATAACTGTCCACAGCCCTCCTGTGAGACACAGACAAATAGTGGTATTATATCATGTACATTAGTGAAGTACATCTATGAAGAAAGGTCATTAATACCAGTGACATGAGCCCCACAGCCCTGTTGGATAATCCACCCCTGAGCTCAAAGGAACTCAATACTCTCTTTGCTTATTTGGTCATGTTTTAAATGTATTTCATTACGTATTCTTGTCCTTCTTAGTGAAGTTGCTTATTTGGGCCTAAATCATGTTGAAATCAGAGGTTTGCAAAAATGTTCACGTCAAGCAACGACAATTCAATATTAGGGCTGGGACTTTAACTGATTAATTGAGATTAATTAATTACAGAACCAATAATGCAATTGAAAAAATGGACTCATACAGTATTAATCGTGCATAGGTTTTGCACCACAGAAACTTTTTTACTGGACGAGTTTCAGAAGTACTGATCATAGTGGTGCACATGGTGGGAGAAAGAGCCAATCAGAATGCTTTGCTTGGCCCAGTGGCTGATGGGAAATTTTGAATTGAAAACTCACCCAGTGATACACTCATATACCTTCCCAGCCCTATTCAATATATATAGTATTTGGCCTCCACATCCACCTACTGTCCACGTCAACTATGCCTGTACCTTCTCGTAATGTCTGGCAAGGACTTATTGAATTGTAAGCATAAAATCCACGCTCTTTGACGTAGGCCTAGTTATAGGAAAGGTCTTGAGACATTTAAGTTAATTTCATTTGACCAGATACTATGCTGGAAGCTAGCCGTTTGGTCATGAATAGCAACAAAGACAGTGCAAATTTGCTTCATTAAGGCGTGGCATGGCAACAGTTTGTGTCGCATGTGATTTCACACCAGAAGATATACTGTAAGACGCACCGTGTCGACTCTAGACGTCAACAGAGCGTGTGATGCAGAACAAGACAGAGAGACGGGGAGATGTTTTCTTGGACCATTTCCAAAGCAGGAGGACCAAAGCGATATCGTCATGCTTCTGTAGCAGTGGGGAACAAACTCTATTCCTTTGGAGGAGACTATGATGAATTCTACAACGACACAATGAAACAAATGGATGTCCATGTGTTCAACACAGTGTCCCTATGCTGGAAGAAGTTGCCTCCAGAAGAACCTGGAAGAGGAAAACGCCACCTACAGGTTCCTTCCATGTGCCGTGGACACACAGCTGTGTTAATAGCAGATACAGTTTACATCTGGGGAGGCTATCCATATTGCAGCGTCCTTTATGCTTTTGATGTTGACGACCACAGATGGTTCAAACCCAGGGTTTCTGGGACAGTTCCAGGGGAAAGGTCCAACCACTCAGCCTGTGTGTTGAAGAAGGACATGTTCATCCATGGAGGATACACCAAGCTGACTGGATACACTAATGATATGTACAAGTTGGACACCAGCACAATGATTTGGTCTTTAATCAACGCTAGAGGAACTCCATCTGTTTCATCACGTCACTCAGCCATCATCATCAGGAAAAAGATGTTTCTATTTGGGGGTTATGAGGACTTCCTGCGGAGAGACAGGATACACAACAGCATCAGAGTGTTTGACACAGAAACAAACAGCTGGATGGACACACCTCCTGCACAGCTTCTTCCAGAAGGACGCAGTGGTCATTCAGCATTTACCTACAATAGAGAGCTGTACATATTTGGTGGTTACAGCGGTACCCAGTACTTAAATGATATGTGGAAATACAGTACAGAGACCTTTTCCTGGAAGAAGGTTGAGCCCATGGGTAAAGGACCAGGTCCAATGTATGGTATGTGCTGTTGCATTGTGGGAGGACATATCATAATTTTCGGAGGAAGTAAAGGAGATCGCACTCCCTCTGATAAGCTGTTCATATTAGACATGAGTCCTAGTCTTAAGACTTTATGTAAGCTAGCAGTTATTCAACATGCTCTGGACCAATCAGAACTCCCACACAACATCAGGTGGGAATTGGCAGCCATGACCAAATAATAACATTGTGACTTCATCACTGGTGATTTTATAGCAAACATCGATATCAACAAGGCTCACATCGAGTTGTGGCCATACTGTAAGCTTTTAGCTCTGCCATTTGTCTATGTGTGTGTGTGTGTGTGTGTGTGTGTGTGTGTGTGTGTGTGTGTGTGTGTGTGTGTGTGTGTGTGTGTGTGTGTGTGTGTGTGTGTGTGTGCGTGCGTGCGTGCGTGTGTGTGTGGACAGCTAATCTCTGGCACCGTTGTCTTAATTTTCTAATATTACTCTTTGCAATTCTATCTAAATTTCACACAAATCGATACAAATGATCTCCATAGTTGTGTGATGTGTTGCCAAATGTTATACACAATCCCATTGGAGACAGGATCGTGTATGCATCGATTTGTATAACACAAGTCGACAGGCCCGGGTCTTTGTGCTGCGCTGCATGCCAATATTCTTTTGTTTTCTTATTAAGCACCTTGCCATAGATGCGTTGCGTATGTCTTAACTCGTACATGAGGTATTTGGGCGCACTGACACCCTGACACCAGTCAACATGGAAAAACCTCAAGTCATTATTGCCCTAGCCCACAAGGTCACTTTTTCTAGTTATTGATTATAAGAAAAATAATAATAAAAAAATCTGCATCAGTTAGTTTACAAAATCTACACAATTACAGAATGTATGAAGAATTGTTATTTCGATCAATGTTTGCCTGGCTGTATATTTCTCCTAACGGTACCAACATCCATTCGGCCATCAATAAAGGACCATTTCACCACTTTTAAATGCCTCTTCAAATAACAGATCCTCCCCAATGCTAACTGCAGACTTTCCTATTCCTGATTATTTGCATAGTTTGCAAAAATGGAAGCCAACTTTCTCCTGATAATACAAATCTAAATATGTTTTCAAAAGGATATTTTTTAAGAGTAGCTTAGCACTCGGTAGAGTGCAAAGTAGCGTGTTGCACACGAGTAGGCCATGGTCATGGATTGAGCTAATACTCATGACTTTAGCTATAAAGGTGTTTTACTTAGGTCACCATTACATCATCACATAAACCTGCCAATCGGAGTACCCAGAGGGACGACCGAGCTCCGAGCATCGAACACCGACCGCAGAGTACCCAGAGGGACAACCGAGCTCCGAGCATCGAACACCGACCGCGCACCGATCGCTTAACTTGCAACGCTGTGCTCATATAAGTAAAAATCAGCTGATGGATGATGAACATGGAAGACAGGTTTCATAACTGTCCACAGCCCTCCTGTGAGACACAGACAAATAGTGGTATTATATCATGTACATTAGTGAAGTACATCTATGAAGACAGGTTTCATAACTGTCCACAGCCCTCCTGTGAGACACAGACAAATAGTGGTATTATATCATGTACATTAGTGAAGTATATCTATGAAGAAAGGCCATTAATACCACTGACATGAGCCCCACAGGCCTGTTGGATAATCCACCCCTGAGCTCAAAGGAACCCAATACTCTCTTTGCTTATTTGGTCATGCTTTAAGTGTATTTGATTACGTGTGCTTTTCCTTTTTGGTGAAATTGCTTATTTGGGCCTGAATCATGTTTAAATCAGAGGTTTGCAAAAATGTTCACGTCAAGCAACGACAATTCAATATTAGGGCTGGGACTTTAACTGATTAAGTGAGATTAATTAATTACAGAACCAATAATGCAATTGAAAAAATGGACTCATACAGTATTAATCGTGCATAGGTTTTGCACCACAGACACTTTTTTACTAGACGAGCTTCAGAAGTACTGATCATAGTGGTGCACACGGTGAGAGAAAGAGCCAATCAGAATGCTTTGCTTGGCCCAGTGGCTGATGGGAAATTTTGAATTGAAAACTCACCCATTGATACACTCATATACCTCCTGTTTTAAATGACTAAATGCTTATATTGATGTGCGAAAAAATTAAATAGATTCATTTTTAATAGAGCCCCAGCCCTATTCAATATATATTTGGCCTCCACATCCACCTACTGTCCACATAAACTATGCCTGTACCTTCTCGTAATGTCTGGCAAGGACTTATTGAATTGTAAGCATAAAATCCACGCTCTTTGATGTAGGCCTAGTTATAGGAAAGGTCTTGAGACGTTTAAGTTAATTTCATTTGACCAGATACTATGCTGGAAGCTAGCCGTTTGGTCATGAATAGCACCAAAGACAAAGTGCAAATTTGCTTCATTAAGGCGTGGCATGGCAACAGTTTGTGTCGCATGTGATTTCACACCAAAAGTTATACTGTAAGACGCACCGTGTCGACTGTAGACGTCGACAGAGTGTGTGATGCAGAACAAGACAGAGAGACGGGGAGATGTTTTCTTGGACCATTTCCAAAGCAGGAGGACCAGAGCGATATCGTCATGCTTCTGTACCAGTGGGGAAAAAACTCTATTCCTTTGGAGGAGACTATGATGAATCCTACAACGGCACGATGAAACAAATGGATGTCCATGTGTTCAACACAGTGTCCCTATGCTGGAAGAAGTTGCCTCCAGAAGAACCTGGAAGAGGAAAACGCCACCTACAGGTTCCTTCCATGTGCCGTGGACACACAGCTGTGTTAATAGCAGATACAGTTTACATCTGGGGAGGCTATCCATATTGCAGCGTCCTTTATGCTTTTGATGTTGACGACCACAGATGGTTCAAACCCAGGGTTTCTGGGACACTTCCAGGAGAGAGATACAACCACTCAGCCTGTGTGTTGAAGAAGGACATGTTCATCCATGGAGGATACACCAAGCTGACTGGACGCACTAATGACATGTACAAGTTGGACACCAGCACAATGATCTGGTCTTTAATCAACGCTAGAGGAAGTCCACCTGTTTCATCAAGTCACTCTGCCACCATCATCAGGAAAAAGATGTTTCTATTTGGGGGTTGTGAGGACTACCCGGGGAAAGAGTGGGTACACAACAGCATCAGAGTGTTTGACACAGAAACAAACAGCTGGATGGACACACCTCCTGCACAGCTTCTTCCAGAAGGACGATACTGTCATTCAGCATTTACCTACAATAGAGAGCTGTACATATTTGGTGGTTACAGCGGTACCCAGTACTTAAATGATATGTGGAAAATGAGTCCAGAGACCTTCACCTGGAAGAAGGTTGAGCCCAAGGGTAAAGGACCAGGTCCAATGTATGGTATGTGCTGTTGCATTGTGGGAAGACATATCATCATTTTCGGAGGAAGGAAAGGAGATCACACTACCTCTGATGAGCTGTTCATATTAGACATGAGTCCTAGTCTTAAAACTTTATGTAAACTAGCAGTTATTCAGCATGCTCTGGACCAATCAGAACTCCCACACGACATCAGGTGGGAATTGGCAGCCATGACCAAAAAATAACATTGTGACTTCCTCACTGGTGATTTTATAGCAAACATCGATATCAACAAGGCTCACATCGAGTTGTGGCCATGAGCTTTTAGCTCTGCTATTTGTCTGTGTGTGTGTGTGTGTGTGTGTGTGTGTGTGTGTGTGTGTGTGTGTGTGTGTGTGTGTGTGTGTGTGTGTGTGTGTGTGTGTGTGTGCGCGTGCGTGCGTGTGTGTGGACAGCTAATCTCTGGCGCCGTTGTCTTAAATTTCTAATATTACTCTTTGAAATTGTATCCAAACTTCAGACAGATCGATACACGTGATCTCTATAGTTGTGTAACTCCTCGAAAAGTTGGCAAATAACACAATCCCGTTGGAGACAGGATCATGTATACATCGATTTGCATAGCACGAGTCGACTCTCATCAGCCCAAGTGAAAAAGTTGTTGTTGTTTTTTTTAAATTCCTCCTTGGAAAAGGAGGAAGGGAAGAAAATTTAACATTTACCATTGTTTTCCCATATATTCTTGCTACTATGTGTGCAACACGTGTACAGAATTCAACTGTAATATTTTTCGCATTACGAGACACATGATTCTCCAGTCAGTCAGTGTCATTCGTGTATTTGCTGATTGGCTCCGAAAAGAACAGCTTGAGGATATTATGGACTTGTCAAGGAGGAGCAGGAGGAGAAGGATTACATGTAAATGCATACATGTCGTAAAGGTGAAATCAAGTATTCTCATGATGTGCATTAAACTAGTATGTCTTCTGTTGCGTTCTGACGCGTGGGCTGCCGTGTATTGTTAATGTTATGTGTTTTTATGGCTGGCCCGGGTCTTTGTGCTGCTCTGCATGCCAATATTTTTGTTTTCTTATTAAGCACCTTGCCATAGATGCGTTGCGTATGTCTTAACTCGTATATGAGGTATTTGGGCACACTGACGCCCTGACACGAGTCAACTTGGAAAAAATCTCAAGTCGTTAATGCCCTAGCCCATAAGGTCACTTTTTCTAGTTATTGATTAAAAGAAAAATATTTTTAAAAATCTGCATCAGTTAGTTTACAAAATCTACACAATTACAGAATGAATGAACAATTGTTATTTCGATCAATGTTTGCCTGGCTGTATATTTCTCCTAATGGTACCAACATCCATTTGGTCATCAATAAACGACCATTTCGGAAATTTCAAATGCATCTTCATATAACAGATCCTCGCTGATGTAGAAGTACCGCTGCTTTTTTGTTGTTGTTGTTGTTGTTGTTGTTGTTCTACTCAGTATGTATCTCACAGACCGGAAACCCGTCTCCCAGTGCCGTCATCAATGAGGAATCCAAGCTTATAGAAACTGCAGACTTTCCTATTCCTGATTATTTGATTAGTTTGCAGAAATGGAAGCCAACTTTCTTCTGATAATACAAATCTAAACTTGTTTTCAAAAAGACGTTGTTTAGTGGATCAGCACTAGGTAGAGTGCAAACTGACGCGTTGCACACAAGTAGGCCATGGCCATGGATTGAGCTAATACTCATGACTTTAGCTATAAAGGTGTTTTACTTAGGTCACCATTACATCATCACGTAAACCTGCAAATCGGAGTATCCAGAGGGACGACCGAGCTCCGAGCATCGAACACCGACCGCGCACCGATCGCTTAACTTGCAACGCTCTGCTCAAATAAGTAAAAAAATCAGCTGATCGATGATGAACATGGAAGACAGGTTTCATAACTGTCCACAGCCCTCCTGTGAGACACAGACAAATAGTGGTATTATATCATGTACATTAGTGAAGTACATCTATGAAGATAGGCCATTAATACCACTGACATGAGCCCCACAGCCCTGTTGGATAATCCACCCCTGAGCTCAAAGGAACCCAATACTCTCTTTGCTTATTTGGTCATGTTTTAAGTGTATTTGATTACGTGTGCTTTTCCTTTTTGGTGAAATTGCTTATTTGGGCCTGAATCATGTTTAAATCAGAGGTTTGCAAAAATGTTCACGTCAAGCAACGGCAATTCAATATTAGGGCTGGGACTTTAACTGATTAAGTGAGATTAATTAATTACAGAACCAATAATGCAATTGAAAAAATGGACTCATACAGTATTAATCGTGCATAGGTTTTGCACCAAACACTTTTTTACTAGACGAGCTTCAGAAGTACTGATCATAGTGAGAGAAAGAGCCAATCAGAATGCTTTGCTTGGCCCAGTGGCTGATGGGAAATTTTGAATGTAAAACTCACCCATTGATACACTCATATACCTTCTGTTTTAAATGACTAAATGCTTATATTGATGTGTGAAAAAAATAAATAGATTAATTTTTAATAGAGCCCCAGCCCTATTCAATATAGGGCTGGAGCTCTATTCAATATAGGGCTTTTCCAAGGAGGAATTTTTTTAAATTCCTCCTTGGAAAAGGAGGAAGGGAAGAAAATTAAACATTTACCATTATTTTCCCATATATTCTTGCTACTATGTGTGCAACTTGTGTGGACAGAATTCAACTGTAATATTTTTCGCATTACGAGACACATGATTCTCCAGTCATTCAGTGTCATTCGTGTATTTGCTGATTGGCTCCGAAAAGAACAGCTTGAGGATATTATGGACTTGTCAAGGAGGAGCAGGAGGAGAAGGATTACATGTAAATGCATACATGTCGTAAAGGTGAAGTCAAGTATTCTCATGATGTGCATTAAACTAGTATGTCTTCTGTTGCGTTCTGACGTGTGGGCTGCCGTGTATTGTTAATGTTATGTGTTTTCATGGCTGGCCTGGGTCTTTGTGCTGCGCTGCATGCCAATATTTTTGTTTTCTTATTAAGCACCTTGCCATAGATGTGTTGCGTATGTCTTAACTCGTATATGAGGTATTTGGGCACACTGACACCCTGACACCAGTCAACTTGGAAAAGTCTCAAGTCGTTAATGCCCTAGCCCACAAGGTCACTTTTTCTAGTTATTGATTAAAAAATATATATTTTAAAAAATCTGCATCATTAAGTTTACAAAATCTACACAATTACAGAATGAATGAACAATTGTTATTTCGATCAATGTTTGCCTGGCTGTATATTTCTCCTAATGGTACCAACATCCATTTGGCCATCAATAAAGGACCATTTCGGAAATTTTAAATGCATCTTCATATAACAGATCCTCGCTGATGTACAAGTACCGCTGCTTTTTTGTTGTTGTTGTTGTTCTACACAGTATGTGTCTCACAGACTGGAAACCCGTCTCCCAGTGACATCATCAATGAGGAATCCAAGCTTAAAGAAACTGCAGACTTTCTTATTCCTGAACATTTGTATAGTTTGCAAAAATGGAAGCCAACTTTCTCCTGATAATACAAATCTAAACTTGTTTTCAAAAAGACGTTGTTTAGTGGATCAGCACTAGGTAGAGTGCAAACTGACGCGTTGCGCACAAGTAGGCCATGGCCATGGAGTGAGCTAATACTCATGACTTTAGCTATAAAGGTGTTTTACTTAGGCCACCATTACATCATCACGTAAACCTGCCAATCAGAGTACCCAGAGGGACGACCGAGCTTCGAGCATCGAACACCGACCGTGCACCGATCGCTTAACTTGCAACGCTCTGCTTACATAAGTAAAAATCTGCTGATCGATGATTAACATGGAAGACAGGTTTCATAACTGCCCACAGCCCTCCTGTGAGACACAGACAAATAGTGGTATTATATCATGTACATTAGTGAAGTACATCTATGAAGAAAGGCCATTAATACCAGTGACATGAGCCCCACAGGCCTGTTGGATAATCCACCCCTGAGCTCAAAGGAACTCAATACTGTCTTTGCTTATTTGGTCATGTTTTAAGTGTATTTGATTATGTGTGCTTTTCCTTTTTGGTGAATCATGTTTAAATCAGAGGTTGCAAAAATGTTCAAGTCAAGGAACGACAATTCAATTTTAGGGCTGGAACTTTAACTGATTAATTGAGATTAATTAATTACTGAAACAATAACGCAATTGAAAAAAATGACTCATTAATTGTGCATACATTTTACACCACAGAAACTTTTTTACTGGACGAGTTTCAGGAGTACTGATCCTAGCGGTGGACACGATGAAAGAGCCAATCAGAATGCTTGGGTTGGCCCGGTGGCTGATGGGAAATTTTGAGATTTTGAAAACTCACTCATTGATAAACTCATATACCTTCTGTTTTGAATGTCCAAAAATGCTAATATTGATGTGTGATTAGACATGTGTGATTGAGATTAATTAATTAAAATGCTTCAAATTAATTAGATTCATTTTTTTAATCAAGTCCCAGCCCTATTCAATATATATATATATATATATATATATATATATATATATATATATATATATATATATATATATATATATATATATATATATATATATATATAGCCTCCACATCCACCCAGGTGCGTAGAGTTTGTGTAGGCTGCAAGGCTGCAGCCTATATGAGGATTTCAGTAGGATTTTACAGGGGCTGTGGTCCCGACTTAATTTGCTGGCCCAGGCTAGGCTGGGGCCAGGAAGTCAGGGTACGGGAAAAATCGCCCTTGCATGGTAACTGACAAACAATGCGTAGTGGTGGGGGATTTGGGGAGCTATTACATTATAATGGCATGTTTCCAAAGGTGTTACACTTCATTAGGCTTTTGTTATCAAATGGCTCAAAACCTGTTAAACCGGTCCTGGAGACTGGAGGTGTTGATGGTCCCCAAAAGAGAAGGATGGCTAATGAATGGCCCATCACTATTTCCACTAACCAGCCTCTCTCTCCACTGTGTAGAGAGGCTGGGGGATAAAAGATTGCCCCAAAACAGCCTACACAGCCTACATGAGGACGGATGCAAGATGACGCCTCTGCATCCACCTACTGTCCGTATGACAGTACCTGTACCTTCTTGTGATGTGTGGCAAGGACTTATGGAATCGTAAGCATAGAGGTGAATATTCCATCCACGCTCTCTGTACTAGGCCTACTTATAGGAAAAGTGTTGACATTTAAGTTAATTCCATTTGACCAGATGCTATGGTGAAAGCTAGTCGACAAATTTGCTTCAGTAAGGCATGGCACGGCAACAGTTTGTGTCGCATGTGATTTCACACCTGAAGATATACTGTAAGACGCACCATGTTGAGAACGACTGTAAACGTCGACAGAGCGTGTGATCCAGAACAAGACAGACTGACGGACAGACAGACAGACGGGGAGATGTTCTCTTGGACCGTGTCCAAAGCAGGAGGACCAAAGCGATATCGTCATGCTTCTGTAGCAGTGGGGAACAAACTCTATTCCTTTGGAGGAGACTATGATGAATCCTACAACGGCACGATGACACAGATGGATGTCCATGTGTTCAACACAGTGTCCCTATGCTGGAAGAAGTTGCCTCCAGAAGAACCTGGAAGAGGAAAACGCCACCTACAGGTTCCTTCCATGTGCCGTGGACACACAGCTGTGTTAATAGCAGATACAGTCTACCTCTGGGGAGGATATCCATATTGCAGCGTCCTTTATGCTTTTGATGTTGACGACCACAGATGGTTCAAACCCAGGGTTTCTGGGACACTTCCAGGGGAAAGGCACAACCACTCAGCCTGTGTGTTGAAGAAGGACATGTTCATCCATGGAGGATACACCTATCAGACAGGACGCACTAATGGCATGTACAAGTTGGACACCAGCACAATGGTCTGGTCTTTAATCAACGCTAAAGGAACTCCACCTGTTTCATCAAGTCACTCTGCCATCATCATCAGGAAAAAGATGTTTCTATTTGGGGGTTGTGAGAACTACCCGGGGAAAGAGTGGGTACACAACAGCATCAGAGTGTTTGACACAGAAACAAACAGCTGGATGGACACACCTCCTGAACAGCTTCTTCCAGAAGGACGATACTGCCATTCAGCATTTACCTACAATAGAGAGCTGTACATATTTGGTGGTTACAGCGGTAACCAGTACTTAAATGATATGTGGAAATTAACCCCAGACACCTTCACCTGGAAGAAGGTTGAGCCCAAGGGTAAAGGACCAGGTCCAATGTATGGTATGTGCTGTTGCATTGTGGGAGAACATATCATAATTTTTGGAGGAATGAAAGAAGATCACACTCCCTCTGATGAGCTGTTCATATTAGACATGAGTCCTAGTCTTAAGACTTTATGTAAACTAGCAGTTATTCAGCATGCTCTGGACCAATCAGAACTCCCACACGACATCAGGTGGGAATTGGCAGCCATGACCAAAAAATAACATTGTGACTTCCACACTGGTGATTTTATAGCAAACATCGATATCAACAAGGCTCACATCGAGTTGTGGCCATGAGCTTTTAATTCTGCTATTTGTGTGTGTGTGTGTGTGTGTGTGTGTGTGTGTGTGTGTGTGTGTGTGTGTGTGTGTGTGTGTGTGCGTGTGCGTGTGCGTGTGCCTGTGTGCGTGTGCGTGTGTCTGTGTGTGTGGACAGCTAATCTCTGGCACCGTTGTCTTAATTTTCTAATATTACTCTTTGAAATTGTATCCAAACTTCACACAGATCGATACACGTGATCTCTATAGTTGCGTAATCACTCCTCGAAAAGTTGGCAAATAACACAATCCCGTTGGAGACAGGATCATGTATACATCGATTTGCATAGCACGAGTCGACTCTCATCAGCCCAAGTGGAAAAGTTGTTGTTTTTTTTTAAATTCCTCCTTGGAATAGGAGGAAGGGAAGAAAATTAAACATTTACCATTGTTTTCCCGTATATTCCTGCTACTATGTGTGCAACTTGTGTGGACAGAATTCAACTGTAATATTTTTCGCATTACGAGACACATGATTCTGCAGTCATTCAGTGTCATTCGTGTATTTGCTGATTGGCTCCGAAAAGAAAAGCTTGAGGATATTATGGACTTGTCAAGGAGGAGCAGGAGGAGAAGGATTACATGTAAATGCATACATGTTGTAAAGGTGAAATCAAGTATTCTCATGATGTGCATTAAACTAGTATGTCTTCTGTTGCGTTCTGACGCGTGGGCTGCCGTGTATTGTTAATGTTATGTGTTTTTATGGCTGGCCCGGGTCTTTGTGCTGCTCTGCATGCCAATATTTTTGTTTTCTTATTAAGCACCTTGCCATAGATGCGTTGCGTATGTCTTCACTCGTATATGAGGTATTTGGGCACACTGACGCCCTGACACGAGTCAACTTGGAAAAAATCTCAAGTCGTTAATGCCCTAGCCCACAAGGTCACTTTTTCTAGTTATTGATTAAAAAATATATATTTTAAAAAATCTGCATCATTAAGTTTACAAAATCTACACAATTACAGAATGAATGAACAATTGTTATTTCGATCAATGTTTGCCTGGCTGTATATTTCTCCTAATGGTACCAACATCCATTTGGCCATCAATAAAGGACCATTTCGGAAATTTTAAATGCATCTTCATATAACAGATCCTCGCTGATGTACAAGTACCGCTGCTTTTTTGTTGTTGTTGTTGTTCTACACAGTATGTGTCTCACAGACTGGAAACCCGTCTCCCAGTGACATCATCAATGAGGAATCCAAGCTTAAAGAAACTGCAGACTTTCTTATTCCTGAACATTTGTATAGTTTGCAAAAATGGAAGCCAACTTTCTCCTGATAATACAAATCTAAACTTGTTTTCAAAAAGACGTTGTTTAGTGGATCAGCACTAGGTAGAGTGCAAACTGACGCGTTGCGCACAAGTAGGCCATGGCCATGGAGTGAGCTAATACTCATGACTTTAGCTATAAAGGTGTTTTACTTAGGCCACCATTACATCATCACGTAAACCTGCCAATCGGAGTACCCAGAGGGACGACCGAGCTTCGAGCATCGAACACCGACCGTGCACCGATCGCTTAACTTGCAACGCTCTGCTTACATAAGTAAAAATCTGCTGATCGATGATTAACATGGAAGACAGGTTTCATAACTGCCCACAGCCCTCCTGTGAGACACAGACAAATAGTGGTATTATATCATGTACATTAGTGAAGTACATCTATGAAGAAAGGCCATTAATACCAGTGACATGAGCCCCACAGGCCTGTTGGATAATCCACCCCTGAGCTCAAAGGAACTCAATACTGTCTTTGCTTATTTGGTCATGTTTTAAGTGTATTTGATTATGTGTGCTTTTCCTTTTTGGTGAATCATGTTTAAATCAGAGGTTGCAAAAATGTTCAAGTCAAGGAACGACAATTCAATTTTAGGGCTGGAACTTTAACTGATTAATTGAGATTAATTAATTACTGAAACAATAACGCAATTGAAAAAAAATGACTCATTAATTGTGCATACATTTTACACCACAGAAACTTTTTTACTGGACGAGTTTCAGGAGTACTGATCCTAGCGGTGGACACGATGAAAGAGCCAATCAGAATGCTTGGGTTGGCCCGGTGGCTGATGGGAAATTTTGAGATTTTGAAAACTCACTCATTGATAAACTCATATACCTTCTGTTTTGAATGTCCAAAAATGCTAATATTGATGTGTGATTAGACATGTGTGATTGAGATTAATTAATTAAAATGCTTCAAATTAATTAGATTCATTTTTTTAATCAAGTCCCAGCCCTATTCAATATATATATATATATATATATATATATATATATATATATATATATATATATATATATATATATATATATATATATATATATATATATATAGCCTCCACATCCACCCAGGTGCGTAGAGTTTGTGTAGGCTGCAAGGCTGCAGCCTACATGAGGATTTCAGTAGGATTTTACAGGGGCTGTGGTCCCGACTTAATTTGCTGGCCCAGGCTAGGCTGGGGCCAGGAAGTCAGGGTAGGGGAAAAATCGCCCTTGCATGGTAACTGACAAACAATGCGTAGTGGTGGGGGATTTGGGGAGCTATTACATTATAATGGCATGTTTCCAAAGGTGTTACAATTCATTAGGCTTTTGTTATCAAATGGCTCAAAACCTGTTAAACCGGTCCTGGAGACTGGAGGTGTTGATGGTCCCCAAAAGAGAAGGATGGCTAATGAATGGCCCATCACTATTTCCACTAACCAGCCTCTCTCTCCACTGTGTAGAGAGGCTGGGGGATAAAAGATTGCCCCAAAACAGCCTACACAGCCTACATGAGGACGGATGCAAGATGACGCCTCTGCATCCACCTACTGTCCGTATGACAGTACCTGTACCTTCTTGTGATGTGTGGCAAGGACTTATGGAATCGTAAGCATAGAGGTGAATATTCCATCCACGCTCTCTGTACTAGGCCTACTTATAGGAAAAGTGTTGAGACATTTAAGTTAATTCCATTTGACCAGATGCTATGGTGAAAGCTAGTCGACAAATTTGCTTCAGTAAGGCATGGCACGGCAACAGTTTGTGTCGCATGTGATTTCACACCTGAAGATATACTGTAAGACGCACCATGTTGAGAACGACTGTAAACGTCGACAGAGCGTGTGATCCAGAACAAGACAGACTGACGGACAGACAGACAGACGGGGAGATGTTCTCTTGGACCGTGTCCAAAGCAGGAGGACCAAAGCGATATCGTCATGCTTCTGTAGCAGTGGGGAAAAAACTCTATTCCTTTGGAGGAGACTATGATGAATTCTACTACGACACGATGAAACAAATGGATGTCCATGTGTTCAACACAGTGTCCCTATGCTGGAAGAAGTTGACTCCAGAAGAACCTGGAAGAGGAAAATGCCACCTACAGGCTCCTTCCATGTGCCGTGGACACACAGCTGTGTTAATAGCAAATACAGTTTACATCTGGGGAGGCTATCCCTATTGCAGCGTCCTTTATGCTTTTGATGTTGACGAACACAGTTGGTTCGAACCCAGGGTTTCTGGGACAGTTCCAGGAGAAAGGTCCAACCACTCAGCATGTGTGTTGAAGGAGGTCATGTTCATCCATGGAGGATACACCAAGCAGACTGGACGCACTAATGACATGTACAAGTTGGACACCAGCACAATGATCTGGTCTTTAATCAACGCTAGAGGAATTCCACCTGTTTCATCAAGTCACTCGGCCACCATCATCAGGAAAAAGATGTTTCTATTTGGGGGTTATGAGGACTACCCGGGGAAAAACTGGGTACACAACAGCATCAGAGTGTTTGACACAGAAACAAACAGCTGGATGAACACACCTCCTGCACAGCTTCTTCCAGAAGGACGATACTGGCATTCAGTATTTACCTACAATAGAGAGCTGTACATATTTGGTGGTTACAGCGGTACCCAGAGCTTAAATGATATGTGGAAATTGACTCCAGAGACCTTCTCCTGGAAGAAGGTTGAGCCCAAGGGTAAAGGACCAGGTCCAATGTATAATATGTGCTGTTGCATTGTGGGAGAACATATCTTAATTTTCGGAGGAAGGAAAGGAGATCACACTACCTCTGATGAGCTGTTCATATTAGACATGAGTCCTAGTCTTAAGACTTTATGTAAACTAGCAGTTATTCAGCATGCTCTGGATCAATCAGAACTACCACACAACATCAGGTGGGAATTGGCAGCCATGACCAAATAATAACATTGTGACTTCCTCATTTGTCTGTGTGTGTGTGTGTGTGTGTGTGTGTGTGTGTGTGTGTGTGTGTGTGTGTGTGTGTGTGTGTGTGTGTGTGTGTGTGTGTGTGTGTGTTTGTGCGTGCGTGCGTGCGTGCGTGCGTGTGGACAGCTAATCTCTGGCACCGTTGTCTTAATTTTCTAATATTACTCTTTGCAATTCTATCTAAATTTCACACAAATCGATACACATGATCTCCATAGTTGTGTGATGTGTTGCCAAATGTTATACACAACCCCATTGGAGACAGGATCGTGTATGCATCGATTTGTATAACACAAGTCGACTGGCCCGGGTCTTTGTGCAGCACTGCATGCCAATATTCTTTTGTTTTCATATTAAGCACCTTGCCATAGATGCGTTGCGTATGTCTTAACTCGTACATGAGGTATTTGGGCGCACTGACACCCTGACACCAGTCAACTTGGAAGAAACTCAAGTCGTTATTGCCCTAGCCCACAAGGTCACTTTTTCTACAGAATGTATGAAGAATTGTTATTTCGATCAATGTTTGCCTGGCTGTATATTTCTCCTAATGGTAGCAACATCCATTCGGCCATCAATAAAGGACCATTTCACCACTTTTAAATGCCTCTTCAAATAACAGATCCTCCCTAATGCTAACTGCAGACTTTCCTATTCCTGATTATTTGCATAGTTTGAAAAAAATGGAAGCCAACTTTCTCCTGATAATACAAATCTAAATATGTTTTCAAAAGGATATTTTTTAAAAGTAGATCAGTATTCAGTAGAGTGCAAACTAGCGCGTTGCGCACGAGTAGGCCATGGCCATGGAGCGAGCTAATTAGGCTTGGGTACCGTGAGCGATACCGATACTGGTACCGATTGGGACATAGCGGTACCTAGTGGGATCGATTCACTTCAAAATGAACGGTGCCTCGTTTCGATACTTTGTCATTCTGTGCCGCTGCACAGCAAAGAGCGAGCAGAAAGACTGACGCTGACAAGATAGAACAGCTGGTTGACTAATTACAAAGACCGCGTGGTTTTTGTTGACTAAACTAGACTAACATTTAGTGCTTTGCAAAAAGTTCCACTCTGCATGGAAATGTTCTGCTGTAGGCTGTGTGTGTGCGCTGCGCACAGAGAGAGAGAGAGAGAGAGAGAGAGAGAGAGAGAGAGAGAGAGAGAGAGAGAGAGAGAGAGAGAGAGAGAGAGAGAGAGAGAGAGAGAGAGAGAGAGAGAGAGAGAGAGAGAGAGAGCGGGCGGCATAGCGAAGCAAAAAAAGAAAAGAAATCCGCTATTCCGTCACTTGTCATTGCATGGATCTATAAGTATTGCGCCCACTGCGCAGATCAGCACACAGAAAATGGTAATGTCGTGCAATTCAGCGTGTGTGTATGTGTCCTGGGCGTGCGGGGGTCCAGTTGTGGTGTTACCGCTGGGCCGCTTGACTTCAATGTTAAAGAATGCCATCTCCGTATTTAAGTTTTGAGATTTGAAAAGGCTATAGTTCACTGGGGAATGGTGACAACAGTATGTATGATACAGTAAATGAAATCTTACCTCAAATGGTTTTTTGGGGAGTCCTGATTTTTTTTTAAAAGGTTGGAAAAAGAGTCAACATGGCCTTTTCAAATCTCAAAAATATAACATGGAACTCTATGGAAATATGGATCGCATTCTTTCTGTCAGTGTCTTCAGTGCAGCAGGTGCACTAATTAGTGGGGACTTTCCACAGTGGTTAAAGGAGAATTCCACACCAAAACATATTGGGAGCAATCTACCTTGATTCCTGTGACATGCGTAATAATGCTCTTGATTATTGTCATAGATGCCCCCTTTTCTACATTTCACCCTGAAATTTCACTCCCTCCAATGCAGTTTGCATTATAGCTACTTATTCATTGAGTTAACTGAAACTATAGTAGGCTATACAGCATAAACTAAAATGCACTCAAGAAAGACTAATAATAATAATAATAATAATAATAATAATAATAATAATAATAATAATAATGCCACCTCATGGAAGGCTACTTTTTGCCTGTGTGATTTATAGCCTACTTTGCTTAGAAGAGTTCAGTAGTGCAAATGCATCTCAGTCACCATAAAGATAGTCATCATACATTATATAATTTAAGATATGATTCAACCAAACCATTGCTATGATGTGTAAAATATATAATATTTAATTAAAAAAGTATCGAAATAGGTATCGTTTCTGGTATCGTATCGATTCCCAGGTATCGAGTATCGTATCGTATCGATTCAAAGGTGAAAGGTACCCATCCCTAGAGCTAATACTCATGACTTTAGCTATAAAGGTATTTTACTTAGGTCACCATTACATCATCACATAAACCTGCCAATCAGAGTACCCAGAGGGACGACCGAGCTCCGAGCATCGAACACCGACCGCAGAGTACCCAGAGGGACGACCGAGCTCCGAGCATCGAACACCGACCGCAGAGTACCCAGAGGGACGGCCGAGCTCCGAGCATCGAACACCGACCGCAGAGTACCCAGAGGGACGACCGAGCTCCGAGCATCGAACACCGACCGCAGAGTACCCAGAGGGACGACCGAGCTCCGAGCATCGAACACCGACCGCAGAGTACCCAGAGGGACGACCGAGCTCCGAGCATCGAACACCGACCGCAGAGTACCCAAAGGGACGACCAAGCATCGAACACCGACCGCAGAGTACCCAGAGGGACGACCGAGCTCCGAGCATCGAACACCGACCGCGCACTGATCGCTTAACTTGCAACGCTCTGCTTACATAAGTAAAAATCTGCTGATCGATGATGAACATGGAAGACAGGTTTCATGTTTTAAGTGTATTTGATTATGTGTGCTTTTCCGTTTTGGTGAAGTTTCTTATTTGGGCCTGAATCATGTTTAGATAAGAGGTTTGCAGAAATCAGAGGTTTGCAAAAGTCAAGGAGCGACATTTCAATATTAGGGCTGATTGAGATTAATTAATTACAGAAACAATAACGCAATTGAAAAAAATTACTCATATTAATCGTGCATAGGTTTTGCTCCACAAAAACTTTTTACTGGACGAGTTTCAGGAGTACTCATCATAGTGGTGCACATGGTGGGAGAAAGAGCCAATCAGAATGCTTTGCTTGGCCCAGTGGCTGATGGGAAATTTTGAATTGAAAACTCACTCATTGATACACTCATATACCTCCTGTTTTAAGCGAATAAAACATGCTTATATTGATGTGTGAAAAAATTAAATAGATTCATTTTATAATAGAGTCCCAGCCCTATTCAATATATAAAGTATTTGGCCTCCACATCCACCTACTGTCCACGTCAACTATGCCTGTACCTTTTCGTAGTGTCTGGCAAGGACTTATTGAATCGTAAGTATAGAAAGGAATATTCTCTCTGAAGTAGGCGTTGTTATAGGAAAGGTGTTGAGACATTTGAGTTAATTTCATTTGACCAGATACTATGCTGAAAGCTAGCCATTTGGTCTTAAATAGCACCAAAGACAAAGCGCAAATTTGCTTCATTAAGGCGTGGCATGGCAACAGTTTGCGTCGAGTGTGAATTCACACCAGAAGTTATACTGTAAGACGCACCGTGTCGACTCTAGACGTCGACAGAGTGTGTGAGGCAGAACAAGACAGAGAGACGGGGAGATGTTTTCTTGGACCATTTCCAAAGCAGGAGGACCAAAGCGATATCGTCATGCTTCTGTACCAGTGGAGAACAAACTCTATTCCTTTGGAGGAGACTATGATGAATCCTACAACGACACGATGAAACAAATGGATGTCCATGTCTTCAACACAGTGTCCCTATGTTGGAAGAAGTTGCCTCCAGAAGAACCTGGAAGAGGAAAACGCCACCTACAGGTTCCTTCCATGTGCCATGGACACACAGCTGTGTTAATAGCAGATACAGTCTACATCTGGGGAGGCTATCCATATTGCAGTGTCCTTTATGCATTTGATGTTGATGACCACAGATGGTTCAAACCCAGGGTTTCTGGGACAGTTCCAGGAGAGAGGTACAACCACTCAGGCTGTGTGTTGAAGAAGGACATGTTCATCCATGGAGGATACAACAAGCTGACTAAACGCACTAATGACATGTACAAGTTGGACACCAGCACAATGGTCTGGACTTTAATCAACGCTAGAGGAACTCCACCTGTTTCATCACGTCACTCTGCCACCATCATCAGGAAAAAGATGTTTCTATTTGGGGGTTGGGAGAACTACCCGGGGAGAGACAGGGTACACAACAGCATCAGGGTGTTTGACACATTAACAAACAGCTGGATGGACACACCTCCTGCACAGCTTCTTCCAGAAGGACGATACTGGCATTCAGCATTTACCTACAATAGAGAGCTGTACATATTTGGTGGTTACAGCGGTACCCAGAGCTTAAATGATATGTGGAAATTGAGTCCAGAGACCTTCTCCTGGAAGAAGGTTGAGCCCAAGGGTAAAGGAACAGGTCCAATGTATGGTATGTGCTGTTGCATTGTGGGAGAACATATCTTAATTTTCGGAGGAAGGAAAGGAGATCACTCTCCCTCTGATGAGCTGTTCATATTAGACATGAGTCCTAGTCTTAAGACTTTATGTAAACTAGCAGTTATTCAGCATGCTCTGGATCAATCAGAACTACCACACAACATCAGGTGGGAATTGGCAGCCATGACCAAATAATAACATTGTGACTTCCTCACTGGTGATTTCATAGCAAACCTCGATATCAACAAGGCTCACTTCGAGTTGTGGCCATGAGCTTTTAGCTCTGCCATTTGTCTGTGTGTGTGTGTGTGTGTGTGTGTGTGTGTGTGTGTGTGTGTGTGTGTGTGTGTGTGTGTGTGTGCGTGTGTGCGTGCGTGCGTGCGTGTGTGTGTGTTTGAGCGTGCGTGCGTGCGTGTGTGTGTGTGTGGACAGCTAATCTCTGGCACCGTTGTCTTAATTTTCTAATATTACTCTTTGCAATTCTATCTAAATTTCACACAAATCGATACACATGATCTCCATAGTTGTGTGATGTGTTGCCAAATGTTATACACAATCCCATTGGAGACAGGATCGTGTATGCATCGATTTGTATAACACAAGTCGACAGGCCCGGGTCTTTGTGCAGCGCTGCATGCCAATATTCTTTTGTTTTCATATTAAGCACCTTGCCATAGATGCGTTGCGTATGTCTTAACTCGTACATGAGGTATTTGGGCGCACTGACACCCTGACACCAGTCAACTTGGAAGAAACTCAAGTCGTTATTGCCCTAGCCCACAAGGTCACTTTTTCTAGTTATTGATTATAAGAAAAATAATAATAAAAAAATCTGCATCAGTTAGTTTACAAAATGTACACAATTACAGAATGTATGAAGAATTGTTATTTCGATCAATGTTTGCCTGGCTGTATATTTCTCCTAACGGTACCAACATCCATTCGGCCATCAATAAAGGACCATTTCACCAGTTGTAACGCATCTTCATATAACAGATCCTCGCTAATGTACAAGTACCGCTGTTTTTTTGTTGTTGTTGTTCTACTCAGTCTGTGTCTCACAGGAGGGCTGTGGGCAGTCCAGAAACCCGTCTCTCTGTGACATCTTTGATAGGGGATCCAAGCTTAAAGAAACTTCAGACTGTCCTATTCCTGAACATTTGCATAGTTTGCAAAAATGGAAGCCAACTTTCTCCTGATAATACAAATCTAAATATGTTTTTAAAAGGATATTTTTTAAAGTAGATCAGTATTCAGTAGAGTGCAAACTGACGCGTTGCGCACAAGTAGGCCATGGCCATGGATTGAGCTAATACTCATGACTTTAGCTATAAAGGTGTTTTACTTAGGCCACCATTACATCATCACGTAAACCTGCCAATCGGAGTACCCAGAGGGACGACCGAGCTCCGAGCATCGAACCCCGATCACTTAACTTGCAACGCTCTGCTCACATAAGTAAAAATCAGCTGATGGATGATGAACCTCGAAGACAGGTTTCATAACTGTCCACAGCCCTCCTGTGAGACACAGACAAATAGTGGTATTATATCATGTACATTAGTGAAGTACATCTATGAAGAAAGGCCATTAATACCAGTGACATGAGCCCCACAGGCCTGTTGGATAATTCACCCCTGAGGTCAAAGGAACTCAATACTCTCTTTGCTTATTTGGTCATGTTTTAAGTGTATTTGACTACGTGTGCTTGTCCTTCTTGGTGAAGTTGCTTATTTAGGCCTAAATCATGTTTAAATCAGAGGTTTGCAAAAATGTTTACGTCAAGCAACGACAATTCAATATTAGGGCTGGGACTTTAACTGATTAATTGAGATTAATTAATTACAGAACCAATAATGCAATTGAAAAAATGGACTCATACAGTATTAATCGTGCATAGGTTTTGCACCACAGAAACTTTTTTACTGGACGAGTTTCAGGAGTACTGATCATAGTGGTGCACATGGTGGGAGAAAGAGCCAATCAGAATGCTTTGCTTGGCCCAGTGGCTGATGGGAAATTTTGAATTGAAAACTCACCCAGTGATACACTCATATACCTTGTGTTTTAAATGACTAAATGCTTATATTGATGTGCGAAAAAAAATAAACAGATTAATTTTATAATAGAGTCCCAGCCCTATTCAATATATATAGTATTTGGCCTCCACATCCACCTACTGTCCACGTCAACTATGCCTGTACCTTCTCGTAATGTCTGGCAAGGACTTATTGAATTGTAAGCATAAAATCCACGCTCTTTGACGTAGGCCTAGTTATAGGAAAGGTCTTGAGACATTTAAGTTAATTTCATTTGACCAGATACTATGCTGGAAGCTAGCCGTTTGGTCATGAATAACACCAAAGACAAAGTGCAAATTTGCTTCATTAAGGCGTGGCATGGCAACAGTTTGTGTCGCATGTGATTTCACACCAGAAGATATACTGTAAGACGCACTGTGTCGACTGTAGACGTCGACAGAGTGTGTGATGCAGAACAAGACAGAGAGACGGGGAGATGTTTTCTTGGACCATTTCCAAAGCAGGAGGACCAAAGCGATATCGTCATGCTTCTGTAGCAGTGGGGAACAAACTCTATTCCTTTGGAGGAGACTATGATGAATTCTACAACGACACAATGAAACAAATGGATGTCCATGTGTTCAACACAGTGTCCCTATGCTGGAAGAAGTTGCCTCCAGAAGAACCTGGAAGAGGAAAACGCCACCTACAGGTTCCTTCCATGTGCCGTGGACACACAGCTGTGTTAATAGCAGATACAGTTTACATCTGGGGAGGCTATCCATATTGCAGCGTCCTTTATGCTTTTGATGTTGAAGACCACAGATGGTTCAAACCCAGGGTTTCTGGGACAGTTCCAGGGGAAAGGTCCAACCACTCAGCCTGTGTGTTGAAGAAGGACATGTTCATCCATGGAGGATACACCAAGCTGACTGGATACACTAATGATATGTACAAGTTGGACACCAGCACAATGATTTGGTCTTTAATCAACGCTAGAGGAACTCCATCTGTTTCATCACGTCACTCTGCCATCATCATCAGGAAAAAGATGTTTCTATTTGGGGGTTATGAGGACTTCCTGCGGAGAGACAGGATACACAACAGCATCAGAGTGTTTGACACAGAAACAAACAGATGGATGGACACACCTCCTGCACAGCTTCTTCCAGAAGGACGCAGTGGTCATTCAGCATTTACCTACAATAGAGAGCTGTACATATTTGGTGGTTACAGCGGTACCCAGAGCTTAAATGATATGTGGAAATACAGTACAGAGACCTTTTCCTGGAAGAAGGTTGAGCCCATGGGTAAAGGACCAGGTCCAATGTATGGTATGTGCTGTTGCATTGTGGGAGGACATATCATAATTTTCGGAGGAAGTAAAGGAGATCGCACTCCCTCTGATAAGCTGTTCATATTAGACATGAGTCCTAGTCTTAAGACTTTATGTAAGCTAGCAGTTATTCAACATGCTCTGGACCAATCGGAACTCCCACACAACATCAGGTGGGAATTGGCAGCCATGACCAAATAATAACATTGTGACTTCATCACTGGTGATTTTATAGCAAACATCGATATCAACAAGGCTCACATCGACTTGTGGCCATAAGCTTTTAGCTCTGCCATTTGTCTATGTGTGTGTGTGTGTGTGTGTGTGTGTGTGTGTGTGTGTGTGTGTGTGTGTGTGTGTGTGTGTGTGTGTGTGTGTCTGTGTTTGTGCGTGCGTGCGTGCGTGCGTGCGTGTGTGCGTGCGTGCGTGCGTGCGTGCGTGTGTGTGTGTGTGTGTGGACAGCTAATCTCTGGCACCGTTGTCTTAATTTTCTAATATTACTCTTTGCAATTCTATCTAAATTTCACACAAATCGATACAAATGATCTCCATAGTTGTGGGATGTGTTGCCAAATGTTATACACAATCCCATTGGAGACAGGATCGTGTATGCATCGAGTTGTATAACACAAGTCGACAGGCCCGGGTCTTTGTGCTGTGCTGCATGCCAATATTCTTTTGTTTTCATATTAAGCACCTTGCCATAGATGTGTTGCGTATGTCTTAACTCGTACATGAGGTATTTGGGCGCACTGACACCCTGACACCAGTCAACTTGGAAGAAACTCAAGTCGTTATTGCCCTAGCCCATAAGGTCACTTTTTCTACAGAATGTATGAAGAATTGTTATTTCGATCAATGTTTGCCTGGCTGTATATTTCTCCTAATGGTACCAACATCCATTCGGCCATCAATAAAGGACCATTTCACCACTTTTAAATGCCTCTTCAAATAACAGATCCTCCCTAATGCTAACTGCAGACTTTCCTATTCCTGATTATTTGCATAGTTTGAAAAAATGGAAGCCAACTTTCTCCTGATAATACAAATCTAAATATGTTTTCAAAAGGATATTTTTTAAAAGTAGATCAGTATTCAGTAGAGTGCAAACTAGCGCGTTGCGCACGAGTAGGCCATGGCCATGGAGCGAGCTAATACTCATGACTTTAGCTATAAAGGTGTTTTACTTAGGTCACCATTACATCATCACATAAACCTGCCAATCAGAGTACCCAGAGGGACGACCGAGCTCCGAGCATCGAACACCGACCGCGCACCGATCGCTTAACTTGCAACGCTCTGCTCACATAAGTAAAAATCAGCTGATCGATGATGAACATGGAAGACAGGTTTCATGTTTTAAGTGTATTTGATTATGTGTGCTTTTCCGTTTTGGTGAAGTTTCTTATTTGGGCCTGAATCATGTTTAGATAAGAGGTTTGCAGAAATCAGAGGTTTGCAAAAGTCAAGGAGCGACAATTCAATATTAGGGCTGATTGAGATTAATTAATTACAGAAACAATAACGCAATTGAAAAACTTTATTCATATTAATCGTGCATAGATTTTGATCCACAAAAACTTTTTACTGGACGAGTTTCAGGAGTACTCATCATAGTGGTGCACATGGTGGGAGAAAGAGCCAATCAGAATGCTTTGCTTGGCCCAGTGGCTGATGGGAAATTTTGAATTGAAAACTCACTCATTGATACACTCATATACCTCCTGTTTTAAATGAATAAAACATGCTTATATTGATGTGTGAAAAAAATAAATAGATTAATTTTATAATAGAGTCCCAGCCCTATTCAATATATAAAGTATTTGGCCTCCACATCCACCTACTGTCCACGTCAACTATGCCTGTACCTTTTCGTAGTGTCTGGCAAGGACTTATTGAATCGTAAGTATAGAAAGGAATATTCTCTCTGAAGTAGGCCTTGTTATAGGAAAGGTGTTGAGACATTTGAGTTAATTTCATTTGACCAGATACTATGCTGAAAGCTAGCCATTTGGTCTTAAATAGCACCAAAGACAAAGCGCAAATTTGCTTCATTAAGGCGTGGCATGGCAACAGTTTGCGTCGCGTGTGAATTCACACCAGAAGTTATACTGTAAGACGCACCGTGTCGACTCTAGACGTCGACAGAGTGTGTGATGCAGAACAAGACAGAGAGACGGGGAGATGTTTTCTTGGACCATTTCCAAAGCAGGAGGACCAAAGCGATATCGTCATGCTTCTGTAGCAGTGGGGGACAAACTCTATTCCTTTGGAGGAGACTATGATGAATCCTACAACGACACGATGACACAAATGGATGTCCATGTCTTCAACACAGTGTCCCTATGCTGGAAGAAGTTGCCTCCAGAAGAACCTGGAAGAGGAAAACGCCACCTACAGGTTCCTTCCATGTGTCGTGGACACACAGCTGTGTTAATAGCAGATACAGTCTACATCTGGGGAGGCTACCCATATTGCAGTGTCCTTTATGCTTTTGATGTTGACGACCACAGATGGTTCAAACCCAGGGTTTCTGGGACAGTTCCAGGAGAGAGGTACAACCACTCAGCCTGTGTGTTGAAGAAGGTCATGTTCATCCATGGAGGATACAGCAAGCTGACTGGATACACTAATGACATGTACAAGTTGGACACCAGCACAATGATCTGGTCTTTAATCAACGCTAGAGGAACTCCACCTGTTTCATCACGTCACTCTGCCACCATCATCAGGAAAAAGATGTTTCTATTTGGGGGTTATGAGGACTACCTGGGGAGAGACAGGGTACACAACAGCATCAGAGTGTTTGACACAGAAACAAACAGCTGGATGGACACACCTCCTGCACAGCTTCTTCCAGAAGGACGATACGGTCATTCAGCATTTACCTACAATAGAGAGCTGTACATATTTGGTGGTTACAGCGGTACCGAGAGCTTAAATGATATGTGGAAAATGAGTCCAGAGACCTTCTCCTGGAAGAAGGTTGAGCTCAAGGGTAAAGGACCAGGTCCAATGTATGGTATGTGCTGTTGCATTGTGGGAGGACAAATCATCATTTTCAGAGGAAGGAAAGGAGATCGCTCTTATGAGCTGTTCATATTAGACACGAGTCCTAGTCTTAAAACTTTATGTAAACTAGCAGTTATTCATCATGCTCTGGACCAATCAGAACTCCCACACGACATCAGGTGGGAATTGGCAGCCATGACCAAAAAATAGCATTGTGACTTCCACACTGGTGATTTTATAGCAAACATCGATATCAACAAGGCTCACATCGAGTTGTGGCCATAAGCTTTTAGCTTTGCCATTTGTCTGTGTGTGTGCGTGTGCGTGTGCGTGTGTGTGTGTGTGTGTGTGTGTGTGTGTGTGTGGACAGCTAATCTCTGGCACCGTTGTCTTAATTCTCTAATATTACTCTTTGAAATTGTATCCAAACTTTACACAGATCGATACACGTGATCTCTATAGTTGTGTAATCACTCCTCGAAAAGTTGGCAAATAACACAATCCCGTTGGAGACAGGATCATGTATACATCGATTTGCATAGCACGAGTCGACTCTCATCAGCCCAAGTGGAAAAGTTGTTGTTTTTTTTTTTTTAATTCCTCCTTGGAAAAGGAGGAAGGGAAGAAAATTAAACATTTACTATCGTTTTCCCATATATTCTTGCTACTATGTGTGCAACATGTGTGGACAGAATTCAACTGTAATATTTTTCGCATTACGAGACACATGATTCTCCAGTCAGTCAGTGTCATTCGTGTATTTGCTGATTGGCTCCGAAAAGAACAGCTTGAGGATATTATGGACTTGTCAAGGAGGAGCAGGAGGAGAAGGATTACATGTAAATGCATACATGTTGTAAAGGTGAAATCAAGTATTCTCATGATGTGCATTAAACTAGTATGTCTTCTGTTGCGTTCTGATGCGTGGGCTGCCGTGTATTGTTAATGTTATGTGTTTTTATGGCTGGCCCGGGTCTTTGTGCTGCTCTGCATGCCAATATTTTTGTTTTCTTATTAAGCACCTTGCCATAGATGCGTTGCGTTGCGTATGTCTTAACTCGTATATGAGGTATTTGGGCACACTGACGCCCTGACACGAGTCAACTTGGAAAAAATCTCAAGTCGTTAATGCCCTAGCCCATAAGGTCACTTTTTCTAGTTATTGATTAAAAGAAAATATTTTTAAAAATCTGCATCATTAAGTTTACAAAATCTACACAATTACAGAATGAATGAACAATTGTTATTTCGATCAATGTTTGCCTGGCTGTATATTTCTCCTAATGGTACCAACATCCATTTGGCCATCAATAAAGGACCATTTCGGAAATTTTAAATGCATCTTCATGTAACAGATCCTCGCTGATGTACAAGTACCGCTGCTTTTTTGTTGTTGTTGTTCTACTCAGTATGTGTCTCACAGACCGGAAACCCGTCTCCCAGTGCCGTCATCAATGAGGAATCCAAGCTTATAGAAACTGCAGACTTTCCTATTCCTGATTATTTGCATAGTTTGCAAAAATGGAAGCCAACTTTCTCCTGATAATACAAATCTAAACTTGTTTTCAAAAAGACGTTGTTTAGTGGATCAGCACTAGGTAGAGTGCAAACTAGTGCGTTGCGCACGAGTAGGCCATGGCCATGGATTGAGCTAATACTCATGACTTTAGCTATAAAGGTGTTTTACTAGACAACATCTCGATATAGACAACATCTCGATATAGACAACATCTCGATATAGACAACATCTCGATATTAAAGGAATTACAATTGGGCACGTAGAATGTAAACTGTCTTTTTACGCCGACGATTTATTAATTTTTATGCTGGATCCATCATCATCCCTTCCCCCGCTTCTATCATTGATCAAATATTTCGGTAAACTGTCAGGCTACTCGATAAACTGGCAAAAAAGCGCATTTATTCCATTTACAAATAACCTAGAGCAGTCGTATCTATCTACCATTCAAGATAATCACCGACCAGTTTACTTATCTTGGACTATCTATCCCTTTGAACCCTAAATCGCTATTTCAATATAATTTCATATCTCAATTAGACAAACTTAAAGCCGATATTGAGTATTGGAGGACGCTGCCTCTATCTATGGTTGGGCGCATAAACGCTATTAAGATGATCTCTCTCCCTAGGTTTATGTATCTATTTCAGAATATTCCAATTAAATTACCATCATCATTTTTTTAAACAGTTGATTCGATAATAATGCCCTTTATTTGGGGATATAAAAATAACAGAATTTCTAAATATCATTTACAGAAATCTAAATCCATGGGGGGGTTCTCACTCCCGTCGTTTCAACACTATTACTGGGCTTCCAATTTCAGAGTTTTAATTTATTGGCAAAATCATCTCCCTCATGCCCTTACTGTTGCTCCCAAATGGCTTCAATTTCCTAAGAATCTCGGCAGTAACAGGTAGTTCTCTTTCAGCTCTGTTGCTCTCAACAACTGACTATCCAATCCAGACGCTAGGAGATAATTTTGTTGTGATGAATTCTATCGAAATATTTAAACAGATAAAGAGGGTAATATCTGTGCCTGATCTATCTGTGCACTCTCCTATATGCTTTAATCACAACTTCGCTCCTTCCCAAACAGATGCAGTCTTGAAAAATTGGAATACTAAAGGTTTGATCAAATTTTCTGATTTATATATAAATAATCAATTTGCCCCATTTTCAGAGCTGAAAGAAGCATTCTCTCTCCCTCACAGTCACTTTTTTCGTTATTTACAAGTCAGGCATTATGTTCAAACCCATTTCGGTAACCTTGAAAACGTCCCCCATGATCATCCCCTATGCTCAATATTGAATCTACATCCCAATGCCAAACAACTCATTTCCAAATTCGTCTCAGTATTTTCTAAAACTTTCACCCCATCAACAAATCATATTAAATCTGCTTGGGAAGAGGATATAGGTATGGAGCTGCCAGAAGCCATCTGGTGCGAGTGCTTGAGGAGGATACATTCTGGGTCAATTAATGCTAGATTACAATTAGTCCAATTCAAGATCATACATAGATTACATTACTCCAAAGTTAAACTGAACAGAATGTATCCAGATGTTTCTGATATGTGTGACCGCTGTAATACTTCCAGAGGAACACTTGCTCATACCTTCTGGTTCTGCTCTAAGGTAGTTTTGTTTTGGAATGATATTTTCGCTTGGTACAGTAGAGTTTATAGTATCAATATTGCTCCTGATGTTTTTGCTGCCTTGCTTGGCTGTTCAGACACATTTCTCGCTTTTCCTTATACAATTCAGCAAACAATAATGCTTGGTTCACTCGTAGCTAAAAGAATGATTCTATCCGAATGGAAAACACCTAATGTACCTACTTTTACCAATTGGCTCAGTGAATTTGTATCACTGATACATCTTGAGAGGTTGCGCTGCAGCAGTCGCGATGGGATGGTTACATTTGAGTATATATGGGGCCCTATAATGGCCCATCTCGACTACAGTGACTGAGCTACCTGTACTGCCCACATTCCTTTCCTCTTTGACCGTTAATGAACTGTTGATCTCTATGCACCCACAGCGATGGGCATGAACTGTTACTCCTATTTATTGCTCACTTTCCAGTCTGGTGTATCTGTCTGTTTGTCCTGTCTGTATTGTATTGTCTATTTATCTATAAAAATGAATAAAAATGAATATTCAAAAAAAAAATGAGGGGGAATTCCACCCATTTTCAATGTTTTTCCTGAGAGGATACAAATGTGTTCCATTTGTACCCTCTCAGAAAAAAAGGGGTCTGAGGGAAGGATCGTTGGCATGGTGAAATACATCTTGATGATGTCATCAGATGTGTTTCACCATGTTGATGACTTTTTTTTTCAGACCTCCATTTTTTACGAAATACAGAATCGGGGGAACTTTTTTATCATGTCCACACAACATCTCTAGGGTGTATTAATGACATATTAAAATGTTGAAAATGGGTGGAGTTCCCCTTTAAAGGATGACTTTGTTTTTGTTTTGTTTTTCAAGGTTCATGTTTAAATGATAGATTTTATGTTATATAGATAAGTAAAAGATGAGTGGTAATTGTTAAAAAAATAAAAAAATAAAGGTGTTTTACTTAGGTCACCATGACATCATCACGTAAACCTGCCAATCAGAGTACCCAGAGATTAATTAATTACAGAACCAATAATGCAATTGAAAAAATGGACTCATACAGTATTAATCGTGCATAGGTTTTGCACCAAACACTTTTTTACTAGACGAGCTTCAGAAGTACTGATCATAGTGGTGCACACGGTGAGAGAAAGAGCCAATCAGAATGCTTTGCTTGGCCCAGTGGCTGATGGGAAATTTTGAATTGAAAACTCACCCAGTGATACACTCATATACCTTATGTTTTAAATGACTAAATGCTTATATTGATGTGCGAAAAAATTAAATAGATTCATTTTTAATAGAGCCCCAGCCCTATTCAATATATATTTGGCCTCCACATCCACCTACTGTCCACATAAACTATGCCTGTACCTTCTCGTAATGTCTGGCAAGGACTTATTGAATTGTAAGCATAAAATCCACGCTCTTTGACGTAGGCCTAGTTATAGGAAAGGTCTTGAGACGTTTAAGTTAATTTCATTTGACCAGATACTATGCTGGAAGCTAACCGTTTGGTCATGAATAGCACCAAAGACAAAGTGCAAATTTGCTTCATTAAGGCGTGGCATGGCAACAGTTTGTGTCGCATGTGATTTCACACCAGAAGATATACTGTAAGACGGACCGTGTCGACTCTAGACGTCGACAGAGCGTGTGATGCAGAACAAGACAGACAGACGGGGAGATGTTTTCTTGGACAGTTTCCAAAGCAGGAGGACCAAAGCGATATCGTCATGCTTCTGTAGCAGTGGGGAACAAACTCTATTCCTTTGGAGGAGGCTATGATGAATACTACGACGACACAATGAAACAAATGGATGTCCATGTGTTCAACACAGTGTCCCTATGTTGGAAGAAGTTGCCTCCAGAAGAACCTGGAAGAGGAAAACGCCACCTACAGGTTCCTTCCATGTGCCGTGGACACACAGCTGTGTTAATAGCAGATACAGTTTACATCTGGGGAGGATATCTGTATTGCAGTGTCCTTTATGCATTTGATGTTGATGACCACAGATGGTTCAAACCCAGGGTTTCTGGGACAGTTCCAGGAGAAAGGTGCCACCACTCAGCCTGTGTGTTGAAGAAGGACATGTTCATCCATGGAGGATACACCAAGCTGACTGGACTCACTAATGACATGTACAAGTTGGACACCAGCACAATGATTTGGTCTTTAATCAACGCTAGAGGAACTCCACCTGTTTCATCAAGTCACTCTGCCACCATCATCAGGAAAAAGATGTTTCTATTTGGGGGTTATGAGGAGTGTGTGAGAGTGTTTGACACAGAAACAAACAGCTGGATGGACACACCTCCTGCACAGCTTCTTCCAGAAGGACGATACAGGCATTCAGCATTTACCAACAATAGAGAGCTGTACATATTTGGTGGCTGTAGCAGTGATGACACAAAATTAAATGATGTGTGGAAATTGACTCCAGAGACCTTCTCCTGGAAGAAGGTTGAGCCCAAGGGTAAAGGACCAGGTCCATTGGATTGTATGTGCTGTTGCATTGTGGGAGAACATATCATAATATTCGGAGGAAGGAAAAGAGATGGCACAATCTCTGATGAGCTGTTCATATTAGACATGAGTCCTAGTCTTAAGACGTTATGTAAACTAGCAGTTATTCAGTACGCTCTGGACCAATCAAAAGTCCCACACAACATTAGGTGGGAAATGGCAGCAATGACCAAAAAATAACATTGTGACTTCCACACTGGTGATTTTATAGAAAACATCGATATCAACAAGGCTCACATCAAGTTGTGGCCATGAGCTTTTACCTCTGCCATTTGTCTGTGTGTGTGTGTGTGTGTGTGTGTGTGTGTGTGTGTGTGTGTGTGTGTGTGTGTGTGTGTGTGTGTGTGTGTGTGTGTGTGTGTGTGTGTGTGTATATGTGTTTGTGTGTGTGTGTGTGTGTGTGGACAGCTAATCTCTGCGTTCTGACGCGTGGGCTGCCGTGTATTGTTAATGTTATGTGTTTTTATGGCTGGCCCGGGTCTTTGTGCTGCGTGGCATACCAATGTTTTTGTTTTCTTATTAAGCACCTTGCCATAGATGCGTTGTGTATGTCTTAACTCGTATATGAGGTATTTGGGCACACTGACGCCCTGACACGAGTCAACTTGGAAAAAATCTCAAGTCGTTAATGCCCTAGCCCAGGGGTGGCCAACCTGCGGCTCGTGAGCCGCATGTGGCTCTTCAGCTGGTTACATGCGGCTCTTAAAGGGCTTCCACATGAAACCGTGAAAATCCGAGTCAATGTTTTGAAATCGATACAGTAATTACGGTATTTAAAATACACTGGCATAACTTCCACAGCATGAAACCGTGAAAAACGCTTGGCCTGGCGAAGTCATTCATTCCCTATACAGTGCTGCCCAACACTTGACCAACACTCGTAGTAGAGAGGGGACACCTCTCACCTCTAAAATATTTTTTGTGCAAAAATATGTTTTTTGACTTATATTAGATTTATACTTTTTTGGATTGTAGACCCTGTTTCTAAATACATGTTGTCTTTTGCATTGCGCACCTGCACACAAACGCACGTGTCTCATGGCAGGAGAGGAAAAATTGACTGTGACGGCCAACGCGGCGGTTTTATAACCATCGTGACCGTTTGTTGTGGCTCTTTGCAGTAACACAGTCAAAAACGTGGCTCTTAGTCCCTGACTGGTTGGCCACCCCTGTCCTAGCCCATAAGGTCACTTTTTATAGTTATTGATTAAAAGAAAATATTTTTAAAAATCTGCATCATTAAGTTTACAAAATCTACACAATTACAGAATGAATGAACAATTGTTATTTCGATCAATGTTTGCCTGGCTGTATATTTCTCCTAATGGTACCAACATCCATTTGGTCATCAATAAACGACCATTTCGGAAATTTTAATTGCATCTTCATATAACAGATCCTTGCTAATGTACAAGTACCGCTGCTTTTTTGTTGTTGTTGTTGTTCTACTCCATGGGTCTCCAACGGGTAGCTCGCGAGCTACCGGTAGCTCGTTGGTTGTTTTTGGGTAGCTCGCAAAGGAGTTGCAAAATTAGGCTATGAATGATATGAAAAGCATGACCTGAAATGCATTGCAACTCTTTCCTTTGTCATTCAACATACAAACGTATGCCCACTCGAGCGTAACTAGGCCTACGTCAATAGGCCCAGAATACGCCTATCAGTAATAGGCTACGTCAGTCGTCTTCAGGTCAAATCAAATCCAATCAAGGCAAAGACAAATCTGTCAGTAACATGATCAGTGCTGTGAAGGCCTTCAAAGCAAAAGTCTCATTTTACGTGCAACAGGTAAAAAACAAGAGACTGCAGCATTTTCCTTCAATGAGGAAGGTGTTGGAAAACAATGCAGAGACAGTTGATGTGTTGGATGTGGATAAATATTGTGACCTACTGTCCAAGCTTGGGCAGGAATTTGAGGACAGGTTCAAAGATTTTGGTGAACTGGAGCCCTGTGTGGAATTCATTGCTAACTCTTTAATGGAGGTAGATGTGAGTGTAATATCAGGGCAGATGGCTGACATGTTCAATGTCAATGCATTTGGAATGGAAATGGAGATTATTAATCTCCAAAATGATGTGAAGGTAAAAGCACAACAGAATTCACAACATTGAAAGTGATTGCTTTATTTGGCTCTACTTATCTTTGTGAATCTGCATTCTCTGATATGAATGTGATCAAATCCAAATTCAGAACTAGGTTGACTGATGATCATTTGAATGGATACACCCCAGCGTTCAAGTGTCTTGCGGAGGCCAAGCAGTGCCAGGCATCTCATTAGAGGGGAATGCAAAATGTGAATGCACTTTTGAAAAAAAAAAAAGCTAAAAGTGAAGTACAGTAGCTCTCGGCCCCTCAGATTTTTTCAAAGTAGCTCTAAAATGAAAAAACGTTGGAGACACCTGTTCTACTCAGTATGTATCTCACAGACCGGAAACCCGTCTCCCAGTGCCATCATCAATGAGGAATCCAAGCTTATAGAAACTGCAGACTTTCCTATTCCTGATTATTTGCATAGTTTGCAAAAATGGAAGCCAACTTTCTCCTGATAATACAAATCTAAACTTGTTTTAAAAAAGACGTTGTTTAGTGGATCAGCACTAGGTAGAGTGCAAACTGACGCGTTGCGCACAAGTAGGCCAAGGCCATGGATTGAGCTAATACTCATGACTTTAGCTTTAACCCTTTAAAGTTCCCACCATTAAAGAAGCAGTGGAAAAATTATTTCTTTGCATTTTTTACTTCCTTTAGGCAATAATAACAAGAATCAATTTTATTTTTAACATCATACCCACCAGTTATTAAAATATAAGCCTCTACCAAACGGTAGAAATGTCACTTGAGGGTAAACGTGTAAAAAGAACTAAAGTAATACAAGAAATACTTTTTCCAATGAATAAATACAAATTCTGCTAATTAATTGTTGTGATTATGATATATTGATTGTTTTTTCATTATAACACTAGAGCGTTGCCCGTTGGCACTGGCCTGGAACGATGCAAGTTGGAAATGCATGCACCACCCAGTTTTTATTAAGGGATCAAGCAGTCCACGAAGTGGACCTTGATCCCTTCTTGTTTTTGTCTCTTTTTTCCTCCTTCCACCAGAAATAGCTGTTCTGGCTGAACCGTGCAGTCGGTTTTCGCGAAAATTGGTAATCTGGTAGAGGGTGATGCCAAACGGTGATGATGCGAAGCCTGTGACCACTGGTCAAATGGTGGCGCTATAGCACTCAACTGAAATTGCAAACTTTAAACACTCATAACTCATGAACTGCTCGTCTCTCAGAAATGTAACTTATATTCACTTATGCGTCTGCTTATGCCGAACAACTTTTGTATTCTTACTTTTGACCTCTGACCTTTAGATGAACCGCCATCTTGAATTATATGTAAAACAGTTAAAATGTCTCTTCTCCTACAATCTTTGATCAAAATGCATAACAATGACCTACACATGAACTTTGAAGCCATACAAACATGAAATGGGTGTGAATTTTGTTTTCAGTGAAAAAAATGATGTTTTTACGAGCCAATGAAAATTGCTTGTTTGTGAAAATTCTTCTATTATCCCTAATCTACACATGCAAAGTAATCTGTTTATGAAATTTTACAGTTTGGTAGAGGGGGATGCCAAATAGCAGCAAAACCAGTCTTACTCCAATTGCTCAAATGGGGGCGCTATAACAATTCTTTGAAACTGAAACATTTGAAAAACCATAACTCGGGCCTCGTTTGGCCAAAAATCATGGGACTTGTTTCTACATGTTCCTTGATTCATGTGGAACACATCTGTAACATTGACCGGTAAGCTCCACCCCCAGAGTGTCTGCCATTTTAAGCAGTTTGAAAAATGCTCATGCCTGATTTTCTGGCTGGATTTTTGATTTGCACAACAAATGTTTGTTGTACAAGCCGGTTTGCATTTTTTGTACACACCATCACTGTGTTTGTGTGTGGACGTAAAGTACTTCTGTGGCCTGCCGCACCGAGGACAGCCATCGTCAGTGTGTTAATCTCGCGTTAATTTTTTTGACGCCATTAACGCACGGCTGTGTTAACACGAGATTAATGCATTAATGCGTTAACGCATTAACGTGTTAACGCCAACACCTTTAATATATATAAATATATGTGGGTTTTTTTTTTCAGGCTAGCTAGATTGCATTGCATTGTGGGTCCTTTAGGTCCTCTCACAGGTGGGTTTACCAAAGATAGTATATAGCATGAGAATACACATTTTGAACCCTGCTCTGCTCCAACAATTGCATGACATATATAAGTTCCAATTTCAAGCTGTATTGTTCCAATATTAGTGAGAGATTATTAAACTATCATTTCAATTTTAAGATGTATCGTTCCAATTTTAGTCAGAGAATAGTACACTATATTGTTTCAATTACAAACTGTATCGTTCCATTTTTAGATTAGTAAACTGTATTGCGACAATTTCAAACTGTATCATTCCAATATTAGTCAGAGATTATTAAACTGTATCGTTCCAATTTTAAGCTGTATCGTTCCACTTTTAATTAGAGATTATTAAACTATCATTTCAATTCCAAGCTCTATTTTAATTATATTCCTCTGGTTGTACAACAATGGGAACTGATGTAGACACACACACACACCAGAGATGGAGCACTCATTAGAGCTGCATGGTGCTTGCTATACAAGCAGGTGTGCAAACCGTTTTGTACAACGCTATGTACCATGGTGTAGTTGCCAACGGGGTCGGGAGTTGGACGGAACGAGGGCGCCTGCTGGCTGAAGCCCATACTGCATCGCAGTGTGCAGTATGGGGGGGCCATACTGCACCGCAGTGTGGGGGGGCCATACTGCACTGCAGTGCGCAGTGTGGGGGGGCCATACTGCACCGCAGTGCGCAGTGTGGGGGGGCCATACTGCACCGCAATGTGCAGTATGGGGGGGCCATACTGCACCGCAATGTGCAGTGTGGGGGGGCCATACTGCACCGCAGTGTGCAGTGTGGGGGGGCCATACTGCACCGCAGTGTGCAGTGTGGGGGGGCCATACTGCACCGCAGTGTGCAGTGTGGGGGGGCCATATTGCACCGCAGTGTGCAGTGTGGGGGGCCATACTGCACCGCAGTATGGGGGGGGGGGGCATACTGTACTGCAGTATGGGGGGGGCATACTGCACCGCAGTGTGCAGTATGGGGGGGGGGCAAGTGACAATATGGGGGGGAGCTGCGGGGGGCAAGCGACAACGGCAACCACACTTTGCAATTTTTAAATTGCGAATATTCTAGTTTCCATTTGTCACTTTGACCACTAAGCTCCACCCTCGGACTGCTGAATTGTGCATATTGTTCATATTGCTTACTGCTTGGTGGCGTGTTGTTGGGTTGTTTCATTGATGACAACAACTAAGCAAATCATTGTGCCAGGATAGCTCAGTCGGTAGGGTGCCTGACTTCGGAACACAAGATTGAGGGTTCAAGTCCCACTGCTGACAATACAAAGTCTGAGTCTCCAAAAACCCTGCTGTGTTTCCACAATCACATGATGTATTTCTTCCATGTTTCTATGGCTTATTTGTGCATATTTAAGGAGCGGTAGTGGCTCAGAGGTAGAGTAACCGGATGGTAACCACAAGGTTGCCGGTTCGATCCCGGGCTCCTGCAGAGTTAGTGTCGATGTGTCCCTGTCCCACTGCCATCAGTGTATGAATGTGTGTGTGAATGGGTGAATGTGATGCACAATCTATGTAAAGCGCCTTGGATAAAGGCGCTATATAAATGCACCATTTACCATTTACCAAGCAGTCCACTGAATGTGTGTGTTGTTTCCAGTACGTCTTGTGTCTGTTGGGTAGCCTCATTGGTAGAGCGCATGACTTGGAAATGAGAGTTCCTGGGTTCAAATCCCGGCACGGACACCTAGTAATATGAGTCAATCATGCACAATCTCATGTGGTCTTCTACATCTAAGTTCATGGTTCTATGTGTAACCCAGGGTAAAACTCAATGTAATGGTGGTTGTCACCATTCGGCCATGTTGTGTTTTGTCACTATTCGGCCATGTTGTCACTAATGACAGTTCACCACTCACTCACAGCTCACCAATCATTTACTCATTCACCAAATCAGTGGCCTTGTGGTTAGAGTGTCCGCCCTGAGACTGGGAGGCCGGGGTTCGATTCCCGGCCGGGTCATACCAAAGGCTCTAAAAACGGGATCCAATGCCTCCCTGCTTGGCACTCAGCATCAAGGGATGGATTGGGGGTAAGACCCTGTGTCATACTAGCGTCATGTCCAGAGGGTGTACTTGTACATCAAGCTGCCTCATGCTACAGAAACAGGAGATAGGCACCTGCCCTATGGGCCTCATGGCTGGGCAAGGCTGTTTGACTGTCACTATTCGGCCATGTTGTCACTAATGACAGTTCATAGCTCAGTTCACCACTCACTCACAGCTCACCAATCATTCACTCAGTCACACCAGATTACAATGTGAGTCAGTCTCACACATAATTACCTGATGTATTTCTGAAGTTCAGGCTCCCATGTTTCTATGGCTTATTTGTGCGTATTGTTCTTACTCCTTATTGCTGCTTGCTTGATCCCGTTTTATTGCTGCTTGCAGCTATATTTATGTTTGTGCCCTTTTAGGCCCTTATATGGAGTTTATTTGTTTCAGTATGCCCAAATATGTAGTATATGCAAATTATGCATATGTCAGAACATCATTGTGATGTCAGAACGCGTGAGATCCATATATGGAGATGTCCAAAGCCTGAACAGGGCCCTGCCCAGAGCCCAAGTAGAGGTTTTTGTATTGTCATAATAGGCCAGCTCCATTTATGGAGAACCAGTGCCCCAGCCCAGCCCAGGCTGGGGCATCGTCCAGAACCCTGGCAGAGGCTGTTGTGCTGGTTCTGGACAACTGGTGTACTGACGGACTTGACTGCAGACACTGCACGTCCTGTGGCGGGTGGAATGCGTGTGTCAAATTGGTAGTCAGTGGGGAGAACAGTTTTCTAGTTATGTAGCTTACAGATGTATGTATATGTGTATATGCACACAGAGACAAGGTGCATTTATATTTGGATGCTGAAATAGTTGTATAAGCATGTTTTATTCATGCCTAAAACATGCTCTACCAAATGGTTGAATTGTCATTTAGAGGTAAAAGGCAGTGATGCCAGAATGATACCAAGATAATATTTTGACTATTTATGATGGAAAACAGAGCAGAATAAAAACATTTGGGCATCCACTGTTGCTAATGGCTATAGAGCTTTCTTTCTGTTTACACAGATGGAAACTAAATCATTGTATATATACATTATTGTGCAAGAAACTAAAACTTGCACTACTTGTACCATAAAGTGACAAACAACCCGTTTGGTAGAGCATGTTTTCTGAAAATTATTTAACCATTATAATTATTATTTTAATTGAATCAAGTTACATATTTACATTCAGTAACATCTCTGGAGTGGCAATATGCAGAATAAATCATCTCACCTTTGAATCTGTGGCAAAACAGAGCCTAGATGTCAGGAGTGATTTCTCTCTGTCTAAGTTCCTCATTACCACCTGACTTGTAAAGCATGCTGTGTGAAGCCACAGTGACATCTAGTGGATATTTTTTGCATACTCGCCTCTACCGAATGGTAGAAATGGCTCAATCAGTTGGAATTTAGTTTGAGCATGGTTTCAATGAGAAATAGTGACTTAAAATGTGATCTACCAATTGGTCGAAAAAACCTATAAAGGGATAAAGGTGTTTTACTTAGGTCACCATTACATCATCACGTAAACCTGCCAATCGGAGTACCCAGAGGGACGACCGAGCTCCGAGCATCGAACACCGACCGCGCACCGATCGCTTAACTTGCAACGCTCTGCTTACACAAGTAAAAATCTGCTGATCGATGATGCACATGGAAGACGGGTTTCATAACTGCCCACAGCCCTCCTGTGAGACACAGACAAATAGTGGTATTATATCATGTACATTAGTGAAGTACATCTATGAAGAAAGGCCATTAATACCAGTGACATGAGCCCCACAGGCCTGTTGGATAATCCACCCATGAGCTCAAAGGAACCCAATACTCTCTTTGCTTATTTGGGCATGTTTTAAGTGTATTTGATTACGTGTGCTTTTCCTTTTTGGTTAAGTTTCTTATTTGGGCCTGAATCATGTTTAAATCAGAGGTTTGCAAAAATGTTCACGTCAAGCAACGACAATTCAATATTAGGGCTGGGACTTTAACTGATTAATTGAGATTAATTACAGAAACAATAATGCAATTGAAAAAATGGACTCATACAGTATTAATCGTGCATAGGTTTTGCATCACAGACACTTTTTTACTGGACGAGTTTCAGAAGTACTGATCATAGTGGTGCACACGGTGAGAGAAAGAGCCAATCAGAATGCTTTGCTTGGCCCAGTGGCTGATGGGAAATTTTGCATTGAAAACTCACTCATTGATACACTCATATACCTTCTGTTTTAAATGTCCAAAAATGCTAATATTGATATGTGATTAGACATGTGTGATTGAGATTAATTAATTAAAATGCTTCAAATTAATTAGATTCAATTTTTTAATCAAGTCCCAGCCCTATTCAATATATATATATATATATATATATATATATATATATATATATATATATATATATATATATATATATATATATATATATATATATATATATATATATATATATATATATATATATAGCCTCCACATCCACCCAGGTGCGTAGAGTTTGTGTAGGCTGCAAGGCTGCAGCCTACATGAGGATTTCAGTAGGATTTTACAGGGGCTGTGGTCCCAACTTAATTTGCTGGCCCAGGCTAGGCTGGGGCCAGGAAGTCAGGGTAGGGGAAAAATCGCCCTTGCATGGTAACTGACAAACAATGCGTAGTGGTGGGGGATTTGGGGAGCTATTACATTACAATGGCATGTTTCCAAAGGTGTTACACTTCATTAGGCTTTTGTTATCAAATGGCTCAAAACCTGTTAAACCGGTCCTGGAGACTGGAGGTGTTGATGGTCCCCAAAAGAAAAGGATGGCTAATGAATGGCCCATCACTATTTCCACTAACCAGCCTCTCTCTCCACTGTGTAGAGAGGCTGGGGGATAAAAGATTGCCCCAAAACAGCCTACACAGCCTACATGAGGACGGATGCAAGATGACGCCTCTGCATCCACCTACTGTCCGTATGACAGTACCTGTACCTTCTTGTGATGTGTGGCAAGGACTTATGGAATCGTAAGCATAGAGGTGAATATTCCATCCACGCTCTCTGTACTAGGCCTACTTATAGGAAAAGTGTTGAGACATTTAAGTTAATTTCATTTGACCAGATGCTATGGTGAAAGCTAGCCGACAAATTTGCTTCATTAAGGCATGGCACGGCAACAGTTTGTGTCGCGTGTGATTTCACACCTGAAGATATACTGTAAGACTCACCATGTTGAGAACGACTGTAGACGTCGACAGAGCGTGTGATCCAGAACAAGACAGACCGACAGACAGACAGACAGAAAGACGGGGAGATGTTCTCTTGGACCGTGTCCAAAGCAGGAGGACCAAAGCGATATCGTCATGCTTCTGTAGCAGTGGGGAACAAACTCTATTCCTTTGGAGGACACTATGATGAATTCTACTACGACACGATACAACAAATGGATGTCCATGTGTTCAACACAGTGTCCCTATGCTGGAAGAAGTTGCCTCCAGAAGAACCTGGAAGAGGAAAACGCCACCTAGAGGTTCCTTCCATGTGCCGTGGACACACAGCTGTGTTAATAGCAGATACAGTTTACATCTGGGGAGGCTATCCATATTGCAGCGTTCTTTATGCTTTTGATGTTGATGACCACAGATGGTTCAAACCCAGCGTTTCTGGGACAGTTCCAGGAGAGAGGGACTACCACTCAGCCTGTGTGTTGAAGAAGGTCATGTTCATCCATGGAGGATACACCAAGCTGACTGGACGCACTAATGACATGTACAAGTTGGACACCAGCACAATGATCTGGTCTTTAATCAACGCTAGAGGAACTCCACCTGTTTCATCAAGTCACTCTGCCACCATCATCAGGAAAAAGATGTTTCTATTTGGGGGTTGTGAGAACTACCCGGAGAAAGAGTGGGTACACAACAGCATCAGAGTGTTTGACACAGAAACAAACAGCTGGATGGACACACCTCCTGCACAGCTTCTTCCAGAAGGACGATACTGTCATTCAGCATTTACCTACAATAGAGAGCTGTACATATTTGGTGGTTACAGCGGTACCCAGTACTTAAATGATATGTGGAAAATGAGTCCAGAGACCTTCTCCTGGAAGAAGGTTGAGCCCAAGGGTAAAGGACCAGGTCCAATGTATGGTATGTGCTGTTGCATTGTGGGAGGACATATCATAATTTTCGGAGGAAGTAAAGGAGATTACACTACCTCTGATGAGCTGTTCATATTAGACATGAGTCCTAGTCTTAAGACTTTATGTAAACTAGCAGTTATTCAACATGCTCTGGACCAATCAGAACTCCCACACGACATCAGGTGGGAATTGGCAGCCATGACCAAAAAATAGCATTGTGACTTCCTCACTGGTGATTTTATAGCAAACATCGATATCAACAAGGCTCTCATTGAGTTGTGGCCATGAGCTTTTAGCTCTGCTATTTGTCTGTGTGTGTGTGTGTGTGTGTGTGTGTGTGCGTGCGTGCGTGTGTGTGTGTGTGTGTGTGTGCGTGTGTGTGGGCAGCTAATTTCTGGCACCGTTGCCTTAATTTTCTAATATTATTCTTTGAAATTGTATCTAAATTTCACACAAGTCGATACACATGATCTCCATAGTGCGTTAGAACTAGTATGTCTTCTGTTGCTTTCTGACGCGTGGGCTGCTGTGTATTGGGTCTTTGTGCTGTACTGCATGCAGATATTTTTTGTTTTCATATTAACCAGCTTGCCACAGATGTGTTGCGTATGTCTTAACGAAGATTGTAGGAGGAGATGCATTTTAACTGTTTTTCATATAATTCAAGATGGCGGGTCATCTAAAGGTCAGAGGTCAAAAGTCAGAATACAAAAGTTGTTCGGCATAAGGGGACACATAAGCATAAGAATATAAGTTACATTTCTGAGAGTCAAGCAGTTCATGAGTTATGAGTGTTCAAAGTTTGCAATTTCAGTTGAGTGCTATAGCGCTACCATTTGGCCAGTGGTCACGGGCTTCGCATCATCAAACACATTTGTTGATGTGTTCACCAATCAAGTTCATAAAATCAGCCACTTTGCAAACTGCAACACATCTTTTGTTGTCCATCGGCTTGAATGCCCTTGTGGTTGCTTCTATGTGGGAAGAACAAAACGTAGATTTAAGGACAGATTGAGTGAACATAAAACAGCAATCCGTACGAATAACCCTAACTATCCTATGGCTGTCCACTACCATGAGAAAGGGCACGGGAGCCCCTCCACTCTAAAAGCCACAGCCATTGAAACTATACCTAGTGACATTAGAGGTGGGAATAGACTCAAAAAGCTTCTTCAAAGAGAAACTTTTTGGATAGTAACTCTAAAAGCCACAATGTTCCCAGGCCTCAATGATGAAGTCGATTATCTGCCTTTCCTCTGATCGGTTTACTATATTTTTTTGTTTTGGGGTACCCCTACATATGTCAATGCTTTAATTGATTTTTAAATTTACCTTATTTGTTCCATGTTTTGTTTTTACTGGTCACTTGGTGCTGGTCACTTTGAGTGTTTTGTTGTTGTTGTTTTTTTTTATAAATTTTGCTTTATATGCAAATGAAATCTTTGTACCAATGACATGAGGAAATGACATCATGAGATTGTCTCCACCACCTGGCTGTGTTTAAGGTGATTCACCTACCAAGCTGTTAGACCCTGACGAAGACCCTGTGCGGTCGAAACGCGTTGGTCATTTCAGTTGCCTTGCTCTTCAATAAATGATATAGTATATATGTTTCACAATGAAGACGGAGTGCCTTGGTTTCCTTTTTTCTTTTTAAAAAGTCTGCAGTTTACACCTTTTGGTTTTAAGCAGTACAAAACCTTTTAAGAAGAAGAGCCATTCTTGTTCGCATCATCACTGTTTGCAGGGCTTGACACTAACACTTGCCCGCTTGCCCAGGGCAAGTAAAAAAATGGTGGGGCAAGTGAAGACTGCGACCTGGTTGCCCGATCGGGCAAGTGTGCAACTTAGTGCACTATAACACAACACAAGATAAATTTGTCTTGAAGGCAGTCATTGCACGCTGCCTCTGTGTCTATCTCTCTCCCAGGTTCATTTGCTTCCAAAGTATCATTTTGCTGGGTTTAGGGACCACTGGTTCTGTGACCACTATGGGCTAATTTGGATGAGGAATTTTAACTCTTGAGAGTGTAAAAATGAAACCAAATGGTTGCGGGTCCATTTGGTTTAATTTTTACACTCTCAAGAGTTACATCTGGTTAACCAACTTAGCTGGGGACCACCTGGAACCCTCTCAGGGACCACTGGTGGTCCCCGGACCACCTGTTGAAAACCCCTGGTTTAAAGCACCCAAGTAGGAAGTAAACTTAAATGCAAAATTTAGAATATATTTTTGGGGGGCAAGTGACCATGACCTGAGGACAAGTAGACTTGCACTTGCCCGCAAGTGGGCAAGTGCCTCGGAGACCTTAGTGTCAACCCCTGCTGTTCGGCATCACCCTCTACCAGATTAAAAGGATCCCAGGCTAATAAGCCTCATATGGCAGCTGTGGCTCAGGAAGTAGAGCAGGTCGTCCGTTGACCCATGGGTCGGCGGTTCGAATCCTGGCTCCTCCCGTCTACATGTCCCAAGTGTCCTTGGGCAAGACACTGAACCCCAAATTGCTTGCAATGAGTTGGTCGGTGTGAGCTGGCCACCATCGCTGTGTGAATGTGGGAAGTTTAGGACGCTGGCGTCGACTGTTCGCCGGTCTACTTCCCAATGTATGAATGAATGGACCATTGTAAAGCGCTTTGAGCACTTGGAAAAGCGCTATAAAATGCAATCCATTATTATAAATACGTTATACTTGTCCTCTATAACTAGAATTGAACATTTAAAACACATATAATATGTTCTTTTTAAAAATTAGTCCATAATTTTATCCCTTGGGGGGCGCCATTTTACAGGAGATTTGTCTAGAGATCCAAATTGCTTAAAAACGCCACTGGGTGGTACTGCTCGACTCTGTATCTGTAGCTTTAGAGAGTTTTCCCGAAGCTCTCTGTGTATAGTGCAGCTCTCTGCATGTAGAACAGGGGTTTTCAACCTTTTTGACACCAAGGACCACCATTTGTTCAGCATTTGAGCCACGGACCACCATTGGAAGACACATTAGCCCCCACAGACTCCAAAAACTAAAGATTTATTTTGCTTTTGTCCACAATTCCAAGCTGGATTTGGGGAAACAAAACAGTCGAGCATACAGACCAAAAATGACCATCAATCTTCTAGTTGTGTTGACTTGGGCTAGTTAAGATGATGAATATTTTAACTCTCGGGAGTGTAAAAATGAAATCCGTTTGGTTTCATTTTTACGTTCTCAAGAGTTACATCTGGTCAACCAACCTAGCTGGGGACCACCTGGAACCCTCTCGAGGACCACTGGTGGTCCCCGGACCACCTGTTGGAAAAAAAACCCTGGCGTAGAAGACCTGTGTATCTTTAGCTCTTCAGAGGGGTTGCAGGGCTTGACACTAACACTTGCCCGGGCAAGTAAAAAAATGGTGGGGCAAGTGAAGACTGCTACCTGGTTGCCCGATCGGGCAAGTGTGCAACTTAGTGCACTATAACACAACACAAGATAAATTTGTCTTGAAGGCAGTCATTGCACTCTGCCTCTGTGTCTTTCCCTGCTTTCTAGCTATCCACAATTCCAGGCTGGATTTGGGAAACAAAACAGGCAAATTAACACATCAAAATGACCATTAATCTTCTACAGTGTAGACCTGGGCTAATAAAGATGATGAATATTAACTCTTGAGAGTGTAAAAATGAAACCAAATGGACCCGCAAGGGTCCATTTGGTTTCATTTTTACACTCTCAAGAGTTACATCTGGTTAACCAACTTAACTGGGGACCACCTGGAACCTGGGGGGCAAGTGACCATGACCTGAGGGCAAGTAGAACCTGACTTGCACTTGCCCAATGGGCAAGTGCCTCGGAGACCTTAGTGTCAACCCCTGGGGTTGTTTCCTGGCAGTCTGCTCCAACAGCAGCTGGACGCTCTCGTCGGTAACATCTGGTCTCAGAGCCTCTGTGTTGTTCTGTTTGTTTTCCTCACCATGGTTTTATACCCAAAAAAAGAACAAGAAGAAGAAGAAGAAACACCGTCACATGCTTAACGCATTATCGGCGGGAACGCCTCTTATTGTTGATAATGCTGATAATGCTAAGTAACGGTAATGATGCTAATTGATGCTAACAATGCTAAGTAATGCTATTAACGCTTAGAGCGGTCTTCGCATTACTAATGACGCTCTTAATAACGCTCTAGCATTAATAATGAATTACTTAGCATTAATCATGCTAAGTAATGCTAATGACGCTCAGGGTGTTTTTGGCATTACTTAACATTCTTAGCATCAATTAGCAATATTACCATTACTTAGCATTATTAACATTATTAACAATACCTAGCATTAGCATTACTTAGCAGTATTAGCATTATTAGCATTACTTTGCATTGTTAGCATTATTAACATTATTAGCATTACTTAGCATTGTTAGCATTATTAGCATTAGTTAGTATTACTCAGCATTACTTTAGCTATTGAAAAATATCAGACCTCACAAGCTCATAGCGCGCCACGGAGTGGCGCGCTATGAGCTTGTAGGTCTGATATTTTTGAAAATGGTGAAAAAAAATGCGGCGCAAATCTTATTGAATCATTGTTCGGTCAATAATGGGTTAAATAAAAGCACCGTTCACATGTTCCGTGACATGAGGAATACACTCAGTCTGTGCGACGGACAGTGCCAACGGTAAACACCCCGCTGTCAAAACATTAAACAGCGCAAAGCATATGTTTGTGTAGACGAGTGCTTCTTCTAAAGTGGAGGGTTATTTGCCTTCCGTGGACCCCCTGAGATTCATTTGGAGGGAGGGGGGGGGGTGTTCCAGGGGGTCCCCAGTCCTCACAGCCAAATGAGTTAAAGCTGCACTCTGTGACGGCGCTCTACCACCCCGGAGGCAGGGGCGTAGCTAGCAATTCTGGGCCCCCTGCAAAGCTTTTCCACATGGGCCCCCCTTTCCCGGCAGCATTAAAGGGGGATTTCACCCATTTTCAACCTTTTTTCTGAGAGTGTACAAATTCTGAGAGTGTACATTTGTACGCTCTCAGAAAAAAAAGAAGCTAAAGAAATCCATTAACATGTTGAAAATACATCTTGATGATGTCATCAAGATGTTTCACCATGTTAATGGTTTCCTGCAGACCTCCATTTCTAGGAAACACAGAATGGGGAAACGTTTTTTATCATGTCCACCCAGAACTTCTAAAGTATATTCATGACATATTAGAATGTGGAAAATGGGTGGAATTCCCTTTTACAATGCTTCAATCTGGTGCACTTTGACATCAAATATTTTTTTATAATAATCAATAAAAATAAAACCTTATTAATGCAAGCTTTTAGTGCCCCCCCCCCCCCCCCCCCCCCCCCCCCCCCTGGCTTTGGGCCCCCCTAAAATTGTCTAACTTTTTCCCACCTATCGACGCCACTGCCCAGAGGGGACGGTTTTAGCCACACGTGGCTCCAGAGCATGCCTGTTACTGACCTTACTGTACCTACAGTACAACCCCAACTCCGTTGAAATTGGGACGTTGTGTAAAATGTAAATAAAAACAGAATGCATTGATTTGCAAATCGTTTTCAACCTCTATTCAGTTGAATACACCACAAAGACAATATATTTAATGTTCAAACTGATAAACTTTATTGTTTTTTTGCAAATTATACAATCTTTTGTAATTTGATCCCTGCAACACGTACCAAAAAAGTTGGGACGGGGGCAACAAAAGACTGGGAAAGGTCATGAATGCACAAATAACGCCTGTTTGGAACATTCCACAGGCAAACAGGTTAATCTTAAACAGTTTAATATCGTGATTGGGTATAACAGGACCATCCCAGTCGTTCACAATCAAAGATGGGGCGAGGTTCACCACTTTGTGAACAATTCTGTGAGAAAATCATCCAACGGTTTAAAAACAATGTTTCTCAACATTCAATTGCAAGCAATTTGGTGATTTCATCATCTACATTCCATAATATAATCAAAACATTCAAAGAATCTGAAGAACTTGCTATACTAAAGTGACAAGGCCGAAAACCAACACCGAACACTTGTGACCTTTGATCCCTCAGGTGGCTCTGCATTAAAAACTGACATCATTGTGTGAAGGCTATTACTGTGAGGACTCAGGATCACTCAGAAAACCATTGTCAGTTTACATAATTTGTCGCTACACCTGCGATAAAACTGCGTTAAAAATGTACCATGCAAAGCAAAGCCATACATCAGAAAGGTTGGTTTGAAAAAACAACCAGAAAAACAACCAGAAATGCCTTCTCTGGGTACAATATCATTTGAAATGGTTAGACACAAAGTGGAAAAGTGTGCTGTGGTCTGATGAGTCCACATTTCTAATGATAGTGGACCCAGAGAAGGTATTTCTGGTTGTTTTTCTGGTTGTTTTTCAAACCAACCTTTCTGGTGTATGGCTTTGCTTTGCATGGTAGAGTTTTAACTTGCACTCGCAGGTGTAGCGACAAATTATGTAAACTGACAATGGTTTTCTGAGTGTTCCTGAGTCCTCACAGTAATATCCTTTACACAATGACGTCAGTTTTTAATGCAGAGCCACCTGAGGGATCAAAGGTCACAAGTATTCTGTGTTGGTTTTCAGCCTTGTCGCTTTAGTATAGCAAGTTCTTCAGATTCTTTGAATGTTTTGATTATATTATGGACTGTAGATGATGAAATCACCAAATTGCTTGCAATTGAATGTTGAGAAACATTGTTTTTAAACCGTTGGATGATTTTCTCACAGAATTGTTCACAAAGTGGTGAACCTCGCCCCATCTTTGATTGTGAACGACTGGGATGGTCCTGTTATACCCAATCACGATATTAAACTGTTTAAGATTAACCTGTTTACCTGTGGAATGTTCCAAACAGGCGTTATTTGTGCATTCATGACCTTTCCCAGTCTTTTGTTGCCCCCGTCCCAACTTTTTTGGTACGTGTTGCAGGGATCAAATTACAAAAGATTGTATAATTTCAAAAAACAATAAAGTTTATCAGTTTGAACATTAAATATATTGTGTTTGTGGTGTATTCAACTGAATAGAGGTTGAAAACGATTTGCAAATCAATGCATTCTGTTTTTATTTACATTTTACACAACGTCCCAATTTCAACGGAGTTGGGGTTGTACATTCTATATTAGGCACATTATACTCAGGGGCGGATCTAGGCATGGGCCTGGGGGGGGGGGGGGGGGGGTGTCTCCCTAAATCCCAGACTGCCCCACCAAACACAATGGCATGCAAAACAACCCAAGACATTTCAAATGAAAGTGCCTGTATTTAAAATGATTTGAAACACTACTGCTGCTACTACACAAACTACAGCTGTGTCACCACTAAACCAACAGCGTTTCAACATTGAAAACAGAAAACTCTCTGAGTCAGACCTTTAGCTTTATGCAACTTCAACAACAACTGATGTTATTATCGATGCTGTACTTGCCTAACATAAGTCCTGTAACTGAAAATGGTATGGGTGCGGCTTCATCGATGAAGCCGCGATGAAGCCACCCCCATAACATCCCCCCCCCCCCCAATTGGGAAATGTTACATCCGTCTCTCTCTCTCTCTCTCTCTCTCTCTCTCTCTCTCTCTCTCTCTCTCTCTCTCTCTCTCTCTCTCTCTCTCCCCCTCCCCCCCCACCATACACACAGGCATTCCACATTTGAGGGTGTCTCCGTAGCAACCGGCACATTGTTTACATCAGCGCTCTTAGGTCTTTTTAATTTTAATGGTCGGCATCTCGTCTCTGCAATCATCTCCTGAAATGATCCTGTGAGGAGAACTCGACACAGGATACGCCACTATTGACTTGGCTTACATCACAAAGCGGCTCTGGTGACATAAAAACATGGGTTTCCGACCTCGACTGCTCCCAGAAAAAAACAAACTTCAAAGGGAAAATAACACGAAATTTCAATTTTACTTTTTGTTTTTGGTGCGTCCACGTGTGTTTTCTATCAGCACAAAGTATCTAGTTTGAACAAGCTGTTGATATCATATAGGAGCTTTAATGTAACTTGCTCTCAGGAACAGCGTGATTGCTTTTGGCCTCATAATGATGTCATCAACGCACCCTGCTTTGAACAAATCCTCCGCTCCTTCAATCTTCGGTCCCAAATTTGCATTTCCATTAACTTTATAACGTCCCCCATTGTTGTTCTTCCAAGTTGGCATGGAATTTAAACAAGCCTGGTTTTATTTATCTAGCATCAGTATTATAATGACTCCACAATATCCTGCACATCAGCGCCCCCACCACCTCAGGACATTGTGCTACTACTACTAAACTGTCCAGAAAGCAATGGCAATGACAGGTTATATCAGTGGTAATTGAGGCGCAAACCATTAGAAATAAGCTTTAGGGACGTATACAATATGATTTAAGTATTAAAAACAAATTTAGGAATCCGTGTTATACAGTATGTGCTTTAAGCATTCTGCACAGATGTTCTGTCGGTCTAGGGGATGATTAGCTTCAATCAGTAGTCTGATTTACCTGTGGACGGTGATGGCATCAGGTTCAAGATTCGGACACAGTAGGGAGAACATGTGAGGGTACCTACCCTAGGGGACACATGGAGAACATGTGAGGGCACCTATCCTAGAGGACACATGGAGAACATGTGAGCGTACCTACCCTAGGGGACACATGGAGAACATGTGAGGGTACCTACCCTAGGGGACACATGGAGAACATGTGAGGGTATCTACCCTAGGGGACACAGCTGGAAGAACATGTGAGGGTACCTACTCTAGGGGACACAGCTGGAAGAACATGTGAGGGTACCTACTCTAGGGGACACAGGGAGAACATGTGAGGGTACCTACTCTAGGGGACACAGGGAGAACATGTGAGGGTACCTACTCTAGGGGACACAGCTGGAAGAACATGTGAGGGTACCTACTCTAGGGGACACATGGAGAAGATGTGAGGGTACCTACCCTAGGGGACACATGGAGAACATGTGAGGGTATACCTACCCTAGGGGACACGGGGGGAACATGTGAGGGTACCTACCCTAGGGGACACATGGAGAACATGTGAGGGTATACCTACCCTAGGGGACACGGGGGGAACATGTGAGGGTACCTACCCTAGGGGACACCTGGAGAACATGTGAGGGTACCTACCCTAGGGGACAAAGCTCGAAGAACATGTGAGGGTACTTACCCTATGGGACACAGCTGGAAGAACATGTGAGGGTACCTACCCTTGGGATCATGGGAAGAACATGTGATGCATGGTACCTAGTACCCTTGGTCGAAAAAACTTGGTCTAGACTCTCCCGGTCCCATTCTATAGCGCATTGAAAATAATAATAGTAATAATATTTGCTGAGTGATTTGATGAGTCTGATTTTTTCTTTCGTTCTTAAATGCTAAAAAAAAAATAATTGGCGACCGCCCAGGACCATTTCAGCTGTTTGGACCACTGTGGCCACATACATTTTGTTCACTTCTGAATAGTTTTCCGTGTTCCTGGAATCGTGTATATGTTGTCAGTCTCGCTATGAGAAGGAGGTGGTGTTTTGGCTCCAAACTCTGGATTCCACGTTGAGGCTACAAGGATGCTGGGAGAACATGTGAGCTCCCCAGACGTAGTTCGGTCCGGTCTTGTGTCTTGTGTGTCTGACCAAACGGTGACCTGCAGCCACTGCAGCTCCACTTAACCCTTTTTTTGTACTGAACGCGTTTTGGTGTTTTAGCTGTTGAAAAAATTAGCAGATCTACAAGCTCATATCGCGCCACCGAGTGGCGCGATATGAGCTTGTAGTTCTGCTATTTTTTTTGAAAAATTGTGAAAATGTGGTGCCAATCTTTGAATACGTATTCAGGAAACTTTTTAACTCAAATCTTTGCATCCGGGGGATTTCCCTGAACAACATGTTTTTTGAGGTTCTGCAGCTAAATAATAGATATTTCTGGGGGTCCTTCCTATGAAATATGTTAAGCATCACTGACACAGAAAGACATTTTTCCAGAAAAACTAGAATCTCGTACCAGGGACTAGAATTTAGTGTCAGAAACTGGAATCTAACTTCAGAAACTACAATCTACTGAGAGGAACTAGAATGTACCGTGGGGGACTAGAATCTAGCGTCAGAAACTAGAATCTAGCGCTGTGAACGAGAATCTACCATCAGAAACTAGAACCTGATGAGGACACAATGGGTTAAGTTCTCCTTCATGCATCACTTAAGATTTGAACAGCTGTTTGGAAACATCCACGCACATGTGGATCTGATCAAAGGCCGTCTAGGAAGGAAACATTAGACGGGGCCATATGTTGTAATACACTATAACATGGAGCGTCTCCATGTTTCCCTTTGCTTTGAAATTACCGATGCAAATCGGCCATGATGAGGTTTCTAATCCTACCTCTTTTTATGTTTGTGTAATGAACAGCGTTGCAGGAAGAAAAAGCTGCAGTTATACAAAGATCTCTGTTTCAGTTGTGAAACACATTCCCCATGACAGCAAACACCTTGTATCTCCACATACTAATGTCCTGCTTCCTAATTTAACAGCTAGTATCTAGCCAGGGGCGGATCTAGGCATGGGCATGCCCAGACTGCCCCTGCACCAAACATGATGGTATGCAAAACAACCCAAGATATTTCAAATTAAAGTGCTTATATTTAAAATGATTTGAAACACTACTACTGCTACTAAGCAGCTACAGCTGTGTCACCACTAAACCAACAGCATTTCATCATTCAAAACAGAAAACTCTCTGAGTCAGACCTTTGGATTTAGAGTTTTCTGTTTTCAATGATGAAATGCTGTTGGTTTAGTGGTGAGACGATTGTAGTTAGTTAGTTAGTAGCAGTAGTAGTGTTTCAAATACTTTTAAATATAAGCACTGAAATATCTTGGGTTATTCCATCGTGTTTGGTGGGGCAGTTTTGCCTCCGTCCACCATTACATTTTTAAACAAAACTACTAATATTATAATAGGGCTGGGGCGATATGGTTGATAACAAGAATATAAAAAAATCCCTATTTACAGGAGAAAAAAGTAGATTGCTATTTGTGCCTCAGCTGTCTTTATGAATGGGTCCTCGCTCCGCACAATGAATAGAACTTTTCCTTTGCATTGTCTTGTCTCGAGAGGTCTTGTTGGCGATCAAGACCCGAGACAATGGCTCCGAGGTCGAGACAAGGCCAAGAGAAAATTATACGAGAACAAGACGAGACCACAAGACAAATGAAGTGGAGAGCCGCAAGGTCGAGACAAGACCAAGACAAAACAAAGCGAGACAAAAACAAGACCGAGACAATGAAAATTTGTCTCGAGACTGGTCTCGAGACGAGACAATGTCTGGGCATTTAGTGGGGCATTGCCCCCCCCCCCACCACCCCCCCGCCCATGCCTAGATCCGCCCCTGATCACACGTAGGATATCGCAGTTCACAGGGTAAACACACTTTATAGTGAGTGACTTACTGTCCCCTGTGGATTATCAGTCCGCCGTGCTTGCTTCCATAGTGGAAAGCTCTCATGGATTATTAGTGTGTGCTTCCAGTGGAAAGCTCTCCTGGAAGGCTTTGGAAAGCCTCCACGCCTGCTGAGGTCATTTCCTATCACAGATATACGCAGTGCAGAAGAGCAGCAGCAGCAGCACACTTTGTCAGGGAATGTTATAGACCAGGAGTTTTTCAACCTTTTTCATCCCAGGGCAAGTGCCGGGGGCAAGTGACCATGACCTGAGGGCAAGTAGAACCTGACTTGCACTTGCCTGATGGACAAGTACTTTGGAGACCTTAGTGTCAACCCCTGCAAACTATATAGGCATTGGTTTGGCAGGAAAAAGGGGGGACATATCATGCAGGGGTGTGTGTGTGTGTGTGTGTGTGTGTGTGTGTGTGTGTGTGTGTGTGTGTGTGTGTGTGTGTGTGTGTGTGTGTGTGTGTGTGTGTGTGTGAGAGAGAGAGATGTAAAACATGATGGATAATAAAAACACTATACTATAAATGCCCCACTTTCTATGATCTATCTCAGGGGTTTTCAACAGGTGGTCAGCGGGGGACCACCAGTGGTCCTTGAGAAGGTTCCAGGGGGTCCCCAGGCTAAATTGGAAAGTTGGTTAACCAAATGTAACTCTTGAGTATGTACACTCTCAAGAGTTAAAATATTCATCATCTGAATTAGCACCACTTAATTAAGGAGTCTACAGTTTTGTTGGCAAAATACAGGCTGGAATTGTGGACAAAATCAAAATAATTCTTTAATTATTTTAGGCCTTTGGTGTGAAAATGTAATCAAACTGTGGTCCGCGACTCAAATGCTGAATAAATGTTGGTCCCTGGAGTCAAAAAGGTTGAAAACCACTGATCTATCCGAGTATTCGTGAGCTGTGCTGATGAGACGAGGCACTTGCCCGTCTGGCAAGTGCAAGTCAGGTTCTACTTGCCCTCAGCTCATGGTCACTTGCCCCCCAGGTTCCAGGTGGTCCCCAGTTAAGTTGGTTAACCAGATGTAACTCTTGAGAACGTAAAAAGGAAACCAAATGGACCCTTGCGGCTTGCGGGTCCATTTGGTTTCATTTTTACACTCTCAAGAGTTAAAATTCATCATCTTAATTAGCCCATGTCTTCACTGTAGAAGATTAATGGTCATTTTGATGTGTATGTTAATTTTCCTGTTTATTTTCCCAAATCCAGCCTGGAATTGTGGACAGCTAGAAAGCAGGGAAAGACACAGAGGCAGAGTGCAATGACTGCCTTCAAGACAAATTTATCTTGTGTTGTGTTGTGTTATAGAGCACACTTGCCCGATCGGGCAACCAGGTAGCAGTCTTCACTTGCCCCACCATTTTTTTTTTTACTTGCCCCGGGCAAGCGGGCAAGTGTTAGTGTCAAGCCCTGGTGTTATTATTATTATTAGCCTCATTCCAGTCATTTCCCTACAACAACAACAGACACATCACACAGTGGCACGACCTTCCGCTAAGTAGCTAAATATTTGCTTCCGTGTGTTTTGCGTTTCCAGCGAAACGAGACGATATGCAAATAGAATCGTCACGCCCCAGGAATGACCCTGTTGTCATCTGTGTATGAAATGACGTGAACCCAGTGGCGTTTCTAAGCAATTTGGAGCCCTAGGCAAGATTTTCCCTGGAGCCCCCCTGTTTCTAAAAACAATAAAGGAGTTTTACAGAACTCCATTTCTAGTCCACACAACATCTCTAAGGTATATTAATGACATAGTAAACTGAGTAAACCTTTGAAAATGGGCGGTTCAGATTGAAAGCTCCACCTCTGATAACTGCTGGGCTTTTTTTTTGACAGTCTGGCAACTGTCAGACAGCGCAATGCGATTTGGGTGACTGTCTGAAATGTTTCTATTATTTTGGTGTGGATCACCCCAGTGTGTGTATGTAATAATGCTACAGCCACTGAGCCCCTAGGGCTGTGTTCTAGAGCCCAGTGTGTATGTAATAATGCTACAACCAGGGAGCCACTAGGGCTGTGTTCTAGAGCCCAGTGTGTATGTAATAATGCTACAGCCACTGAGCCACTAGGGCTGTGTTCTAGAGCCCAGTGTGTATGTAATAATGCTACAGCCACTGAGCCACTAGGGCTGTGTTCTAGAGCCCAGTGTGTATGTAATAATGCTACAGCCACTGAGCCACTAGGGCTGTGTTCTAGAGCCCAGTGTGTATGTAATAATGCTACAGCCAGGGAGCCACTAGGGCTGTGTTCTAGAGCCTCAGTGTGTATGTAATAATGCTACATCCAGGGAGCCACTTAGGCTGTGTTCTAGAGCCCAGTGTGTATGTAATAATGCTACAGCCACTGAGCCACTAGGGCTGTGTTCTAGAGCCCCAGTGTGTATGTAATAATGCTACAGCCACTGAGCCACTAGGGCTGTGTTCTAGAGCCCAGTGTGTATGTAATAATGCTACAGCCAGGGAGCCACTAGGGCTGTGTTCTAGAGCCTCAGTGTGTATGTAATAATGCTACATCCAGGGAGCCACTAAGGCTGTGTTCTAGAGCCCAGTGTGTATGTAATAATGCTACAGCCAGGGAGCCACTAGGGCTGTGTTCTAGAGCCCCAGTGTGTATGTAATAATGCTACAGCCACTGAGCCACTAGGGCTGTGTTCTAGAGCCCCAGTGTGTATGTAATAATGCTACAGCCACTGAGCCACTAGGGCTGTGTTCTAGAGCCCAGTGTGTATGTAATAATGCTACAGCCAGGGAGCCACTAGGGCTGTGTTCTAGAGCCTCAGTGTGTATGTAATAATGCTACATCCAGGGAGCCACTAAGGCTGTGTTCTAGAGCCCAGTGTGTATGTAATAATGCTACAGCCAGGGAGCCACTAGGGCTGTGTTCTAGAGCCCCAGTGTGTATGTAATAATGCTACAGCCACTGAGCCACTAGGGCTGTGTTCTAGAGCCCAGTGTGTATGTAATAATGCTACAGCCAGGGAGCCACTAGGGCTGTGTTCTAGAGCCCAGTGTGTATGTAATAATGCTACATCCAGGGAGCCACTAAGGCTGTGTTCTAGAGCCCAGTGTGTATGTAATAATGCTACAGCCAGGGAGCCACTAGGGCTGTGTTCTAGAGCCCCAGTGTGTATGTAATAATGCTACAGCCACTGAGCCACTAGGGCTGTGTTCTAGAGCCCAGTGTGTATGTAATAATGCTACAGCCACTGAGCCACTAGGGCTGTGTTCTAGAGCCCAGTGTGTATGTAATAATGCTACAGCCATGGAGCCACTAGGGCTGTGTTCTAGAGCCCAGTGTGTATGTAATAATGCTACAGCCAGGGAGCCACTAGGGCTGTGTTCTAGAGCCCAGTGTGTATGTAATAATGCTACAGCCAGGGAGCCACTAGGACTGTGTTCTAGAGCCCAGTGTGTATGTAATAATGCTACAGCCAGGGAGCCACTAGGGCTGTGTTCTAGAGCCCAGTGTGTATGTAATAATGCTACAGCCAGGGAGCCACTAGGGCTGTGTTCTAGAGCCCAGTGTGTATGTAATAATGCTACAGCCACTGAGCCACTAGGGCTGTGTTCTAGAGCCCAGTGTGTATGTAATAATGCTACAGCCACTGAGCCACTAGGGCTGTGTTCTAGAGCCCAGTGTGTATGTAATAATGCTACAGCCACTGAGCCACTAGGGCTGTGTTCTAGAGCCCAGTGTGTATGTAATAATGCTACAGCCACTGAGCCACTAGGGCTGTGTTCTAGAGCCCAGTGTGTATGTAATAATGCTACAGCCAGGGAGCCACTAGGGCTGTGTTCTAGAGCCCCAGTGTGTATGTAATAATGCTACAGCCACTGAGCCACTAGGGCTGTGTTCTAGAGCCCAGTGTGTATGTAATAATGCTACAGCCACTGAGCCACTAGGGCTGTGTTCTAGAGCCCAGTGTGTATGTAATAATGCTACAGCCATGGAGCCACTAGGGCTGTGTTCTAGAGCCCAGTGTGTATGTAATAATGCTACAGCCAGGGAGCCACTAGGGCTGTGTTCTAGAGCCCCAGTGTGTATGTAATAATGCTACAGCCAGGGAGCCACTAGGACTGTGTTCTAGAGCCCAGTGTGTATGTAATAATGCTACAGCCAGGGAGCCACTAGGGCTGTGTTCTAGAGCCCCAGTGTGTATGTAATAATGCTACAGCCAGGGAGCCACTAGGGCTGTGTTCTAGAGCCCAGTGTGTATGTAATAATGCTACAGCCACTGAGCCACTAGGGCTGTGTTCTAGAGCCCAGTGTGTATGTAATAATGCTACAGCCAGGAGCCACTAGGGCTGTGTTCTAGAGCCCCAGTGTGTATGTAATAATGCTACAGCCACTGAGCCACTAGGGCTGTGTTCTAGAGCCCAGTGTGTATGTAATAATGCTACAGCCACTGAGCCACTAGGGCTGTGTTCTAGAGCCCAGTGTGTATGTAATAATGCTACAGCCAGGGAGCCATTAGAGCTGTGTTCTAGAGCCCCAGTGTGTATGTAATAATGCTACAGCCACTGAGCCACTAGGGCTGTGTTCTAGAGCCCAGTGTGTATGTAATAATGCTACAGCCAGGGAGCCACTAGGGATGTGTTCTAGAGCCCCAGTGTGTATGTAATAATGCTACAGCCACTGAGCCACTAGGGCTGTGTTCTAGAGCCCAGTGTGTATGTAATAATGCTACAGCCACTGAGCCACTACGGCTGTGTTCTAGAGCCCAGTGTGTATGTAATAATGCTACAGCCAGGGAGCCACTAGGGCTGTGTTCTAGAGCCCAGTGTGTATGTAATAATGCTACAGCCACTGAGCCACTAGGGCTGTGTTCTAGAGCCCAGTGTGTATGTAATAATGCTACAGCCACTGAGCCACTAGGGCTGTGTTCTAGAGCCCAGTGTGTATGTAATAATGCTACAGCCACTGAGCCACTAGGGCTGTGTTCTAGAGCCCAGTGTGTATGTAATAATGCTACAGCCAGGGAGCCACTAGGGCTGTGTTCTAGAGCCCCAGTGTGTATGTAATAATGCTACATCCAGGGAGCCACTAAGGCTGTGTTCTAGAGCCCAGTGTGTATGTAATAATGCTACAGCCACTGAGCCACTAGGGCTGTGTTCTAGAGCCCCAGTGTGTATGTAATAATGCTACAGCCACTGAGCCACTAGGGCTGTGTTCTAGAGCCCAGTGTGTATGTAATAATGCTACAGCCAGGGAGCCACTAGGGCTGTGTTCTAGAGCCTCAGTGTGTATGTAATAATGCTACATCCAGGGAGCCACTAAGGCTGTGTTCTAGAGCCCAGTGTGTATGTAATAATGCTACAGCCAGGGAGCCACTAGGGCTGTGTTCTAGAGCCCCAGTGTGTATGTAATAATGCTACAGCCACTGAGCCACTAGGGCTGTGTTCTAGAGCCCCAGTGTGTATGTAATAATGCTACAGCCACTGAGCCACTAGGGCTGTGTTCTAGAGCCCAGTGTGTATGTAATAATGCTACAGCCAGGGAGCCACTAGGGCTGTGTTCTAGAGCCTCAGTGTGTATGTAATAATGCTACATCCAGGGAGCCACTAGGGCTGTGTTCTAGAGCCCAGTGTGTATGTAATAATGCTACAGCCAGGGAGCCACTAGGGCTGTGTTCTAGAGCCCCAGTGTGTATGTAATAATGCTACAGCCACTGAGCCACTAGGGCTGTGTTCTAGAGCCCAGTGTGTATGTAATAATGCTACAGCCAGGGAGCCACTAGGGCTGTGTTCTAGAGCCCCAGTGTGTATGTAATAATGCTACAGCCAGGGAGCCACTAAGGCTGTGTTCTAGAGCCCAGTGTGTATGTAATAATGCTACAGCCAGGGAGCCACTAGGGCTGTGTTCTAGAGCCCCAGTGTGTATGTAATAATGCTACAGCCACTGAGCCACTAGGGCTGTGTTCTAGAGCCCAGTGTGTATGTAATAATGCTACAGCCACTGAGCCACTAGGGCTGTGTTCTAGAGCCCAGTGTGTATGTAATAATGCTACAGCCATGGAGCCACTAGGGCTGTGTTCTAGAGCCCAGTGTGTATGTAATAATGCTACATCCAGGGAGCCACTAAGGCTGTGTTCTAGAGCCCAGTGTGTATGTAATAATGCTACAGCCAGGGAGCCACTAGGGCTGTGTTCTAGAGCCCCAGTGTGTATGTAATAATGCTACAGCCACTGAGCCACTAGGGCTGTGTTCTAGAGCCCAGTGTGTATGTAATAATGCTACAGCCAGGGAGCCACTAGGGCTGTGTTCTAGAGCCCCAGTGTGTATGTAATAATGCTACATCCAGGGAGCCACTAAGGCTGTGTTCTAGAGCCCAGTGTGTATGTAATAATGCTACAGCCAGGGGGCCACTAGGGCTGTGTTCTAGAGCCCCAGTGTGTATGTAATAATGCTACAGCCACTGAGCCACTAGGGCTGTGTTCTAGAGCCCAGTGTGTATGTAATAATGCTACAGCCACTGAGCCACTAGGGCTGTGTTCTAGAGCCCAGTGTGTATGTAATAATGCTACAGCCATGGAGCCACTAGGGCTGTGTTCTAGAGCCCAGTGTGTATGTAATAATGCTACAGCCAGGGAGCCACTAGGGCTGTGTTCTAGAGCCCCAGTGTGTATGTAATAATGCTACAGCCAGGGAGCCACTAGGACTGTGTTCTAGAGCCCAGTGTGTATGTAATAATGCTACAGCCAGGGAGCCACTAGGGCTGTGTTCTAGAGCCCAGTGTGTATGTAATAATGCTACAGCCACTGAGCCACTAGGGCTGTGTTCTAGAGCCCAGTGTGTATAATATAATGCTACAGCCACTGAGCCACTAGGGCTGTGTTCTAGAGCCCAGTGTGTATGTAATAATGCTACAGCCACTGAGCCACTAGGGCTGTGTTCTAGAGCCCAGTGTGTATGTAATAATGCTACAGCCACTGAGCCACTAGGGCTGTGTTCTAGAGCCCAGTGTGTATGTAATAATGCTACAGCCACTGAGCCACTAGGGCTGTGTTCTAGAGCCCAGTGTGTATGTAATAATGCTACAGCCACTGAGCCACTAGGGCTGTGTTCTAGAGCCCAGTGTGTATGTAATAATGCTACAGCCACTGAGCCACTAGGGCTGTGTTCTAGAGCCCAGTGTGTATGTAATAATGCTACAGCCAGGGAGCCACTAGGGCTGTGTTCTAGAGCCCAGTGTGTATGTAATAATGCTACAGCCAGGGAGCCACTAGGGCTGTGTTCTAGAGCCCAGTGTGTATGTAATAATGCTACAGCCAGGGAGCCACTAGGGCTGTGTTCTAGAGCCCAGTGTGTATGTAATAATGCTACAGCCAGGGAGCCACTAGGGCTGTGTTCTAGAGCCCAGTGTGTATGTAATAATGCTACAGCCAGGGAGCCACTAGGGCTGTGTTCTAGAGCCCCAGTGTGTATGTAATAATGCTACAGCCACTGAGCCACTAGGGCTGTGTTCTAGAGCCCAGTGTGTATGTAATAATGCTACAGCCACTGAGCCACTAGGGCTGTGTTCTAGAGCCCAGTGTGTATGTAATAATGCTACAGCCACTGAGCCACTAGGACTGTGTTCTAGAGCCCAGTGTGTATGTAATAATGCTACAGCCACTGAGCCACTAGGGCTGTGTTCTAGAGCCCAGTGTGTATGTAATAATGCTACAGCCACTGAGCCACTAGGACTGTGTTCTAGAGCCCAGTGTGTATGTAATAATGCTACAGCCACTGAGCCACTAGGGCTGTGTTCTAGAGCCCAGTGTGTATGTAATAATGCTACAGCCAGGGAGCCACTAGGGCTGTGTTCTAGAGCCCAGTGTGTATGTAATAATGCTACAGCCACTGAGCCACTAGGGCTGTGTTCTAGAGCCCAGTGTGTATGTAATAATGCTACAGCCAGGGAGCCACTAGGGCTGTGTTCTAGAGCCCAGTGTGTATGTAATAATGCTACAGCCAGGGAGCCACTAGGGCTGTGTTCTAGAGCCAGTGTGTATGTAATAATGCTACAGCCACTGAGCCACTAGGGCTGTGTTCTAGAGCCCAGTGTGTATGTAATAATGCTACAGCCAGGGAGCCACTAGGGCTGTGTTCTAGAGCCCAGTGTGTATGTAATAATGCTACAGCCAGGGAGCCACTAGGGCTGTGTTCTAGAGCCCAGTGTGTATGTAATAATGCTACAGCCAGGGAGCCACTAGGGCTGTGTTCTAGAGCCCCAGTGTGTATGTAATAATGCTACAGCCAGGAGCCACTAGGGCTGTGTTCTAGAGCCCAGTGTGTATGTAATAATGCTACAGCCAGGGAGCCACTAGGGCTGTGTTCTAGAGCCCAGTGTGTATGTAATAATGCTACAGGGAGCCACTAGGGCTGTGTTCTAGAGCCCAGTGTGTATGTAATAATGCTACAGCCAGGGAGCCACTAGGGCTGTGTTCTAGAGCCCAGTGTGTATGTAATAATGCTACAGGGAGCCACTAGGGCTGTGTTCTAGAGCCCAGTGTGTATGTAATAATGCTACAGCCAGGGAGCCACTAGGGCTGTGTTCTAGAGCCGCATGCGGCTCAGGAGCCGCAGGTTGCTGACCCCTGGACTAGGGCATTCACCTTTTAGTGATTTTTGCCTGTCGACTAGTTGCCAATTTACTAGTCGACTAGTCGTTAATGTACCTGGTATTACAAATAATTATATTAAAAAGAACAAAAAGGTGGGGGCGGGCGAGGGCATCTGGTAGAAGAGTTGCGACATTGACGGGACAGAACTGAGCGCTCGTTCATGCAGCATTGAATAGGGACAAACTGGAGTCTGTTCCCCCAACAAAATCAGCATTTCACCATTCCAACCTACTGCACATCCAATCATCCATTGTAGCTGTTACGATGTTTGTTATTGTAAAATGAAAACTACATTGGTGACTATAATCCAGAAGATTTATATTCTAAGACTAAAACAATATTAACGACAAAAATAATGCTACCTCCGTTTTCATTGATTTCTTATCGACTAGTCAACTACAGTAGTAACAACGAGGTCGACTAGTGGTTTTACTTGTCGACAATCGACTAGTCGACTAGTTGGTTAATGCCCTAGTATGGACCTTGCGGGTCCATTTGGTTTCATTTTTACACTCTCAGGAGTTAATATAATCATCATGTGAATTAGCCCCCAAGTCCACACAGAGAGAATGTAGAAGATTAATTAATGGTCATTTTGATCTGGATGTTTGACTGTTTTGATTCCCAAAATCCAGCCTGGTATTGTGGACAAAAAGCAAAAGAAATCTTTAGTTTCGGGGGTCTGTGGGGTGAAAATATCATCAAATGGTGGTCTGTGGTCTACGTGAATGGCAACGGCATGTAACCAACAAATACGTAGCTAACCAAATGGACCCCGCTAACGGCGTGCTGCAGGAACTAAATGCGGAAACGCACCGCGGATTGATATGAACACAGCTGTTTGCACGTCGGGGACCTTGATTATGCAGCGGTATAATGTAATATGTTACCGCTCACGTGACCAGAACGCTGGCTTCTGATTGGAGCATTCATTCAAGCCATGTAATAAGCAGTCAGTCAGTCTATGGAGCCTGTTTGTCACCTGACCTGTGTCCAGGAACATTCTTTAACAGCGTATAACTGTTTATCTGTCAAATAATGAGCTCATGCGCGTGTGTTACTTGTCGCAACACCAAGACCAAGCAGACGCAGTGGGAGCAGGCATGTCAGATACATTCAAACACACGCAGCGAGCCAAAACAGAAACATTGGTACAAGTTAGTGGAGGGCCGGAGTCTCCGGACTGTTTTTCAACACCTATAGCCATCGGTTACCAGCCAGGGCGGGATCTAGGCATGGGCATTTAGGGGGGCAATGCAATGCTTATCTTGTTATGTTATGCTGTATGTCTGGGGCCTATATTTTTCTTCTTCTGAGAACTTACATTGAAAGTCACCAGAGAGAGAGAGAGAGAGAGAAAGAGATAGAGAGAGAGAGAGAGAGAGAGAGAAAGAGAGAGAAGTAAAAGAAAGTCAAATCCAGTGAGAAAGACCCAGTTCCTTAACTCCCACACATTTTCCATAATGACCAGGCCAGCCAGGCTGCCCAAATGCACGCCACAGGCTTTCTGCTGCTCTCTGTGTGTGTGTGACTGTGTGTGTGTGTGTGTGTGTGTGTGTGTGTGTGTGTGTGTGTGTGTGTGTGTGTGTGTGTGTGTGTGTGTGTGTGTGTGTGTGTGTGTGTGTGTATCAGATCCAGCTAGACTGTGTGAAGACCGGCCAGACGGACCTGCCATGTCCTGTGGTGCAGTGGCGTGCACGCGCGCATGTGTGTGTGTGTGTGTGTGTGTGTGTGTGTGTGTGTGTGTGTGTGTGTGTGTGTGCGTGTGTGTGTGTGTGTGCACGTGCACGTGCACATGCACATGCATGGCTGCATGCACGCGCAGAGTAGTGGAAAGTAAGAGAAAATGGAGAGGTAGAGAGGTATTCTACTTTAACGTAGTTGAGTGACTTCAGTCAGATGTACTGGACTCACGGACGGGTCAGTAGGATACATTACACCGCTGTACTGTATGGGGGTGTATAAGGTGTTATGTAAGAGGCCTTGTCTGTTTCGCTGATGTGGCAATAAGCTGACCGAATTGGACCTGGACTATTTAAAGGGCTACTTCGCCGAAATTAAACCTCGTCTGTATGGTTATACTATCGTGCATCCGTGTTTTTTTTTTATTATTATTTTTTCTTTAGAAATACTCAATCTCAAAATGTCAGAATTGATGAATCATTTTCTTAGTTTTTTTATGCCGCATGGAAGGTGAATGTTTTAGAAAACATCAGAATTATCGAGAATGTCAGAACGTTGCTTTAACACTGCATCGAATTTAGCATTTTTTTTTTATTTAAAAAGTAAAAAGTAGTTTAAAAGTAGTTTAATTACCGTACCTAATTTGATGTAGTATTGCATTAAGTTTTAAGAAAAAAATAAAACCAATGGTTACTCACTTAGTTTAAGACAATACCAGTGCATTTTAAATAATATCAATTTCAAATGATTGAATTGTATCGTATTGCCAGAGTGACCCGGTATGCCCTACTGTAGTGTCGTATCAGTATCATGATACATATGAAATCCCTGTGAAATATATTGTTATGCCCCTATAGTTCCACCTCATCATTATGTGTCTACAAACTTCACATTTCTGTGTAGGAAATGGTATGATTGTGTTTAGTTAAGTGTTTACAATTTCCTTTTTCTGGCTGGCAGATGTCAAACGTGTCCGCATGCTCTGAAATCTAGCTGTGGCTGGAAAAAAGCTATAAATACCCACATTCTAATGATTAATTACTGGCGAGATCAAACCATAGAAATAAATGCCTTTTTTAGCTGCTACTAATTAGGAATATATTATGTAACTGTAGGACTTAAATACACAACAAACGCAGACAGTTTGAGATGGGGGAGAGTTGTTGGAGTTGGCTGCTTTATAGCAGACAGTTTGAGAGTGGGATAGGTGGTGGAGTTAGCTGCTTTATAGCAGACAGTTTGAGAGGGGGATAGGTGGTGGAGTTAGCTGCTTTATAGCAGACAGTTTGAGAGGGGGAGAGGTGGTGTAGTTAGCTGCTTTATAGCAGACAGTTTGAGAGGGGGAGAGGTGGTGGAGTTAGCTGCTTTATAGCAGACAGTTTGAGAGGGGGAGAGGTGGTGGAGTTAGCTGCTTTATAGCAGACAGTGAGAGGTGGTGGAGTTAGCTGCTTTATAGCAGACAGTGAGAGGTGGTGGAGTTAGCTGCTTTATAGCAGACAGTGAGAGGTGGTGGAGTTAGCTGCTTTATAGCAGACAGTCTGGTGGAGTTAGCTGCTTTATAGCAGACAGTCTGGTGGAGTTAGCTGCTTTATAGCAGACAGTGAGATGTGGTGGAGTTATCTGCTTTATAGCAGACAGTGAGAGGTGGTGGAGTTAGCTGCTTTATAGCAGACAGTTTGAGAGGTGGTGGAGTTAGCTGCTTTATAGCAGACAGTTTGAGAGGTGGTGGAGTTAGCTGCTTTATAGCAGACAGTTTGAGAGTGGGATAGGTGGTGGAGTTAGCTGCTTTATAGCAGACAGTTTGAGAGGGGGAGAGGTGATGGAGTTAGCTGCTTTATAGCAGACGGTTTGAGAGTGGGATACATGGTGGAGTTAGCTGCTTTATAGCAGACAGTTTGAGAGGTGGTGGAGTTAGCTGCTTTATAGCAGACAGTTTGACAGGGGAGAGGTGGTGGAGTTAGCTGCTTTATAGCAGACAGTTTGAGAGTGGGATAGGTGGTGGAGTTAGCTGCTTTATAGCAGATAGTTTGAGAGTGGGATAGGTGGTGGAGTTAGTTGCTTTATAGCAGACAGTTTGAGAGGGGGAGAGGTGGTGGAGTTAGCTGCTTTATAGCAGACAGTTTGAGAGGGGGAGAGGTGGTGGAGTTAGCTGCTTTGTAGCAGACAGTTTGAGAGGGGGAGAGGTGGTGGAGTTAGTTGCTTTATAGCAGACAGTTTGAGAGTAGCCTGGGTTCAGCCCACAGACCCCATTTACTCCGTTGGGCAACGCCCACTCTGCTGGGTTCTGTGGTCTGGTGTTGTGATGAAGAGTTTCAATTTATCTCGTCCGGAAAAGGAGTTGGGTCTAAAAAATAGCCAATCAACACTGAGGATCATCTAACTGCCACAACGGAACAGTTGCCCATAAAAACATCACACATCCATTCAGTTTCATTGTAACTAGAGTTTCATTGTAACTAGACTAGAGTTTCATTCTTTAATACTGCATTTAGTTATAAATAGTGCAAATGTCCGACGCCAACTGCACTGCTAGTCAGTTAGCCACTGTGCTGACTAAGTGTTAACTGTTGTTGTCGACTGCAAACAGGAAGACAGATTTGCTGATCTCCAGTGATTGGTTGAGGGGAAATCAAGGGCCCGCCCCCTCGTAAATCGGTTACAATGGGGCCAATGTCAGACTCTTGAGCCATGGCTCAGAGTCTGACAATCAGGCTAGTTAGAGAGGGGGAGAGGTGGTGGAGTTAGCTGCTTTATAGCAGACAGTTTTTTGAGAGGTGGTGGAGTTAGCTGCTTTAAAGCAGGCAGTTTTTGATAGATGGACGGAATGGACGGGGAAAAAACACTTTTGGCAGTGTTATACTCATGCAGCTGGCATATAAATCACACACTATTGATTGATTGATTGATAACAAACAGTGCTTTGTAAGTCGTGATTGCATTTTGGTTTGATGGCTCTTTTATTGAATGTACGGTTCTGGTTCCACTCAAATATTGGAGCTAAAAGGTTCCATCTATTATCCCACCGCGTCGTTCCAGACAAAGAATAGTATAGTATAGGCTATTTTTACTGCTTTTCCAAAGTATTATTAATCAGAAAACATGTTTGTTCATCTTAAGATTCATGTTGTTATTGCCTTCTGAAGATACACACACACACACACACACACACACACACACACACACACACACACACACACACACACACACACACACACCACACACACACACCACACACACACACACACACACACACACACACACACACACACACACACACACACACGGATAAAACAAATGGCGAACAATTCGACGCACCGAGAGCTTGTGAGCTATTTTGTCGAGGCGCAACCCAGCACTCTTTGACCGAGGGTACGTACACTGTATGCGCGGGGCCGAAGGTGGAAGGTACCAGGGTTCAAGCTGACGGGTGTGAAGGTTTTCACTTCTCAGTGGAATTAGCTGGCTGTGCTGTGATGTCTATGTTAGCATGTTTGTTTGCCTGCCTGCCTGCCTGCCTGCCGAACTCAATCTGTAGCGTGTGTGTGCGTGCATGCCCTGGAATTTAGGGCCCCATAATAAAAAAAAGATACGAGGGCTCTAGAGTTTCACCTCTTGCTCCTGCATGCTCTTCTTTATGACGCTCTGTTTATTCCACATGCACCCAAAAAACAAAAAAGTATGATGATTTGCAGACAGGCGTTTGGCAGAACTCATAAACATTGGGCATCTACCTTGATGTCTGTGACATGATACATACAGTAATGCTCTTGATTTTTGTCACAGATGTGACCTTTTCTACATTTCATCCTCCATCCAGTACAGTTTGCATTTATTTTTGTTTGTCTTTATTCTAATGCAGGTATTTCAGTAGCGCCAAGCTTTTATTTTTCGCACATCACATCAAACCTTACAGTTAGATATTTGGACCATTACATAAAAAAACAAACACAGGTGGCACTCATGTGCCAGGAGTTTCAACCTGAGTGATTGGAGAGGAGAGTGGCAGAAGGGAGGGCCGCATTAGAATACGAGATAGCCGCATTAGAATACGAGAATAAATTCTCCTTTAACCAATAATAACAATAATAAGTTGTTGTTGAAGTTGCAACAGACACGCAGCATGCATAAAGCTAAAGGTCTGACTCAGAGAGTTTTCTGTTTTCAATGATGAAATGCTGTTGGTTTAGTGGTGCCACCGCTGTAGTTAGTTAGTAGCAGTAGTAGTGTTTCAACTCACTTTAAATAGAAGCACTTTAACTTGAAATATATAGGCTTGTTTTGCATGCCATCGTGCTTGGTGGGGCAGTCTGGGCATTTAGGGGGGCATCCCCCCTCCCCCCATGCCCATGCCTAGATGTCTAGATGTGCCCCTGAAGCACATTCACTCCAGGGCTGGAGGACCCCCTGGAACGCTCTCAAGGAACCCCTGGACCCGGTTCCACAGGCCCCGCGTAATGAGGATGACGTGGTCCTAAGACAGGGGTTTTCAACCTTTTTGACACCAGGGACCACCATTTACTCGGCATTTGAGCCACGGACCACCATTTGAGGACATTTAGCCGCCACAGACCCCAAAATGAAAGATTTCTCTTGCTTTTTGTCCACAACTCCAGGCTGGATTTGGGGAAACAAAACAGGCAAAACATACAGGTCACAATGACCGTTAAATCTTCTAGTTGCGTAGACTTGGGCTAATTAAGATGATGATTAGTTTAACTCTTGAGAGTGTAAAAATGAAACCAAATGGACCCGCCAGGGTCCATTTGGTTTCAGTTTTACGTTCTCAAGAGTTACATCTGTTAACCAACTTAGCTGGGGATCACTGGAACCTCTCAGGGACCACTGGTGGTCCCCGGACGACCTGTTGAAAACCCCTCAGAAAAGACTCAGCAGCACAGCTGTGTTGTCTCCAAGTCCATATTAGTTCATGTTTATGTTTGAGCCGCGACAAACTACAGCACTCTTAATGTGTCTGTCCGCAGAATACAACCTCTGCATAATAAGACCACACTAACACCACTCCCAAAAACACCACTATTACAGTGCCATGCGGCATTCACGAAACGGGCGTGCCAGTTAATCTTTTATTCTATACTCACAAATCAGTGTTTTTTTTTAACCTTTTTTCATACCAGGACCCACTATTTATTCTGCATTTTAGCCATGGTTACCACCGTTTGGTGTTGACTTCTTGATGTTGACTCATCTCTTGAACCCAAAAAAATCATGGATTTTCACGTTTGTGCCCACAATTTAGGAGGGATAACTGGTAACTAAATGTTTGTTCCAAATAACATTTCTTCAAGAATTGGAATGTTAAATGAATTGGAATGTGAAATGATACCAACTGGACCCTTATGGGTTCCCTTTGGTATCATTTCACTGCCCAAGTATTTAAACCTTTTACGTTCCCAGTATTTAACGTGATTGTGAATTACTGTAAATCCTGTAAATGTGAATTACTTACC